>MU776047.1:143081-175361 GCA_026770625.1 Nicotiana glauca | reverse complement strand
TATGTTGGTGCTTTTGGTTGAGGTCCCGGGGGCCTCGGGGTGATTTCGGATGGCTATCGGGGTGGAATTTGAGTTAAGGAATTGCAGGTTGCAGCTGGTACCTGGTATTTTTGCTTTTGCGGAAATGGACCGCAGAAGCGTGAGGAGGGTCGCAAAAGCGGCCTATGGCCTGGAAGGGTAGTTTCGCAGAAGCGGAATCTTTTTCGCTTAAGCGAGTCCGCAAAAGCGGACAGGCGATCACAGAAGCGATTTTTTTCCTGGAGGTGAAGTACCGCAAAAGAGGGAATTGTGTCGCAGAAGCGGCTTTGGACTTTAAGTGAAATTTCGCAGGAGCGGAAATATGACCGCAGAAGCGATATCGCGGAAGCGGGTGTGGGGACCGCATAAGCGGAAACCCCTGGAGTCAGAAGGGTTTTATATTCATTTGTTCCGCGAAGCTTATGATATTTTCACCATTTTTTAGCGAGGTTTGAGAGCTTTGAGGCAATTTTGAAGAGGGATTCAAGGGAGAATGAGTAGAGGTAAGTTCCTTGGCCTAATTATTCAAGTTTATGGTAGAATTAACATGGAAATTGGTTGAAATTCATTAAAAATGGGTAAAGCTAGGGCTTGAGATTTTAATATTCCAAATTGGGATTTGATAGGTCATTTGAGCTCGGATTTGGGAGTTCTTAGTATGTATGGACTCTTGGAGAGACGAGGAATCCGGTAATGTAAGTTTTATAATTTTTCGAGAAGCGGGCCCGGGGCTCGAGTTTTGCTAGTTTCGAGATTTTTTGCTATTTCTCGATTTCTTTCGATTGGGTGTTGTCCCATTGGCATATTGCAATGTATTCGCTCTATTTTTTTGTTAGATTCGACGCGTGTGGAGGCCAATTTGAGGGGCAAAGGCATCGCGAGCTAGGAATTTCACCGGTTTGAGGTGAATAATACTTGTAAATGATATCCCGAGGGTTTGAAACCCCGGATTTGCACATCATAGTGCTGAATTGTGGTGACTTGCACGCCAAGTATGAGCGTGGGGTAGAGCACCGTTGGGGATTGTGATTTGGTCCGTCCCGGTTGTTGATTTTACTGTGTGATTGACTGAAACCTACTTGATGCAATCATGATTTGGGTTGATTGCCATGTTTTGGGCTTTGTGCCGATTATTTGAATCCTTCTGGGATTGATATCACTGTTTTTGCATTATTGTGCATATTATTTGATCTCGATCCAAGGTTTTAAATACTGTTTTGCAAACTCAGCCAATCTTTCTAAGATTTGAAAACTTAACTGATATTTTACTGACATTTTGAGCTGAGAACTGCTATTTTACTATTGCCCAATGGGCTTATGTGCATTTTTGGACTGAGCATGGATCGGGCTGCGCACCGCAACAGTGTTATGTGTGCATTTCTGGACTAAGGATGGATTGGCCTGCATGTTGCAGCGGTGTGATATTGATATTGCGCTTGGGCTATAGGAGACCCTCCGGAGTCTGAACCCCCACAGTGAGCGCGGGTACCTAAATGGATCGGGCTGCGCGCCGCAACGGTCATATGCATTGCATTGCATTCGCGTATTGATTCCTGTTTGTACTGCGTGGCATGACATTTAGCACTCTCATATCATTGGCATACATGCTATTTCTTGCATTGTGTACCAGATACCCTGGTGTTATTTGTAAATACAGTGTTATGCCCGAGGAGCTGACTTCTGTGCGGACTTGCACTACCTGTTATCGCATTCATATGCTTACTGTTGGAAAAAGGATATTTTCAAAGAAGGTTTTTAACTGAGCTAGATGTTTCTAAAGGACTTTTACGGTTTTACTTTTTTTTCTCAAAAGGTTGTACTGTCCTATGTAGCATGATGGAGTGTTCTTATGTGATTTCTTACCGCTCAGTTATTATTTGCTCTTATTACTCATTGAGTTGGAGTACTCACTTTACTCTCTGCACCTCACGTGCAGTTGCAGGTATTGTTCACCCGGTAGTGGGTTATTAGCGGATTGAAGGTATTGCTATTGAAGCTGAGCAAGGTGACCGCCAGCGTTCGCGGCACCGGACTTCATCTTTTAAATTTCCAGATTTTATTTTTTATATATATACATTATTGGCCCCATAGTAGTGTTCCTACTTCTTAGATGCTCGTGACTTGTGACACCCCGGTCGGGTGGTGTGGGGTTGTAATCCTGATTATTATTGTTGATAAGCTGTATCATTCTATTCATCTATGTTTAAATAATACTAAAAGGAGGCGAATTAGGTTAGTTGGCTGGCCTTGTCTTCATGAGAGGCGCCATCACGACCAGTGTGGGTTTGGGTCGTGATAAGTTGGTATCGGAGCCTAGGTTACTAGGTCTCACAAGTCATGAGCAGGTTTAGTAGTGTCTCGCAGATCGGTACGGAGACGTCTGTATTTATCCTTGAGAGCCTGCAGAACCTTTAGTAAAACTTCACTTTCTTGGAATTCTTATCGTGCGTACTTGATTCATCTTGAGATATAACTCTTGAAATTCCTTCCACATGTCTGTATGCGCACGTGAGCGCTCAGTATTGTATGTGCCTTGATGGCTTGTGATTCTCCGATTAAGGGGTGAGGTGTGATCTTCGTGAGTATGTTGGGCCAGTCTGGAGGACTTGAGGCCGGATCTTTGCCTATGGCTTGAGTACCAAGGTGCTGATTGTGTGAGCAAGTGTTTTGAACTTGTATGTTCGGTATTGTCCCTATTAGGTGGAATGGCGGTTGGATACCCATGTGAAGAATATTTTTGTGTCTCCTAGTTGGGAAGTGAAGTACATTACGTGTGGAAGTATGAGTCCAGACTCAGGAAGACTAAATGGTTGTGTTATGTGTATGATGGTGGAAGGTGTGCTGAAATACTAAACTGAGGCGAAGCAGGTGGGTTATCTCCTGCGGAGTGTTCTTAAGTGGTACGATTCTTATGTATATTGTTAGAAGATCTCATGTGTAATGGAAGAGTACGTGTTGGAATTTGATAAGTTCGGGTCGCCCAAGAGAGTGTATTCAACTGATGTGGGGATGAATGCGAGATTTGCAGAGGATTACAGTACTAGATGATCTGTGTTTTCACAAACTTGTAAATGATTTGAGTTTAATCTCACTATGGTATTGTGGCATCATTAGAGTAAAAGTATTATGGGCTATTGAGTGTGTCCTGATATATGGCTTCGGGCCAAGTTGGGGAGGTTGCTATTGATTAGCTGATCGCACGGTTGTGTGCTATGTTGGTTTCATTTCGAGGTATATTGGCGGATCAGTTCTGGTTGTAGAAATTGAGCCGAGGATGGCACGTGTGAAGGAAAATTTTGATAAAGGTTATACGATGCTTCGTAGATGTGTGAAATTAATAAGATGTCTTGAGTTGTTGCTGGTAAAGAATGCTCAGTATATAGAGAAGGAATATGGTAGTTTGTATTGGTATGAGATCATGTTCTGCGATGTCAGAGTGCTAATACAGCACGAGTAGTTCTGTTCGTTAAGTCAGATAACTTACAGTTGTGTAAGAGTAAATGACTCTCGAGAATGGTTTTATTGTGTTCAAGATTTAGCATGTAATGACTAGATGTCTTAGGGTTGTGTATATGGCTAGGGACTGTGTTTTCACTAGAAAATATCAAGACTTGTGGTATTTTATGTTAATTATGGGATTCTATGTATCAATATCTGAAAAGTAATGGTAACGAATTTCAGATTCGCAGGAAGTTCTTCGTGGTAAAGTACTCTGGAATGTGGTATTTCTGGAAACAGATGAGAGAGTATTCAGTGGCCTATGTGTCTTAGACAGTGTGGTCTTATGTTCGAGTCTCGTGTGGTAGGCCTGGATGGAGGCATTGCGATGCTACAACGAGGAAGAAATATCAAATGGATGATGAATAAAGAGAGAAATTTGATAGACGGAATAGCTTGATAATAGACCGAATCGGTATGGTAAGGGTATGATTAATTCTTTGTATGTGTTCGAGGTAATGAGCTTTTACAGGCATTTTGCAGCAATGCCCTTGGGTTTTGACGGCTTGCTCAGCTTGGTTTAAATAGAAGGATTCAGCCCTGGCAGTTTAGCTTGTACAAATGGAGTTGGCAGAGATGTTCTTGTTGGGTTTTACCGTGGTTTGAAGATGAGTATATTATCTATGGGTATGCGAAGCATGGAGTGTGTAATGATTTTTCTTCTAAATAGGATCAATGAAATTTCTTGATTAGTCGAGTGCGTCGATGTCTGCGGTGCGGAAGGGAGATAAAAGTTCTCATGTTACCCTTGGGGGGTATGGTATATGCGGGGTGTTGTAGAGGATCGAGACTGGCGTGTGCGAGGTCTCAGTTTAGTTCTGAAAAGAAGTTCATAAAATTTTTAGGCAACGGGTAGCCTCAGGTAATCAAGGGAATGGTATTGCTAAACATAGTGATTTGACGAGGGTATATGTTTCAGAAAAAGGACAATGTGATTAAGTTGATGGCACTTCGGTAGTGTTGCGGCATTTTCTTGATAGATCAACGGTTGATATCTGAGTTTGTTGGTGGCACAGGGGGAATTATAGAATATCTTTCGTGGAATGATTGGGTACTCGAGGTGTAACATGAATTTATACTGCAGAATTTGGGATCAGGTATAGTAATTTGTGTGCTATGTGGAGCTGGAGACTGGGAGTTCTCATGTTCAGGCTATGTAGTGGTTTTGGATAGTGTGTATTGGTACCATTAGTGGCTATTGGGGGTTTGGAAGCCCGAGTGGATCTTTCTTTGCTTGGTATATTAGATTTTGTATATGATGTTGAGTTGTAGACTGATTGTCGCAATGTGGGTTATTCTAGACTATGGTGCTATGGGTTATGCCGGAAAATTCCACCGGTTGCGTGGCGAGGTGCATCAGATTATGTTATAGCAGAGTGGTTGGTATTCCAAAGATCAGCGGACGGCTGGTAAGGATTGATTTCCTTAGTTGGGCCTTTGTGGCGGATATCAGTTTAGAGGTTTCTACCATTGATTCGGTTCCAGGTATTGAGGGACTTTTCGGATGTGTTCCTTGTGGCTGGGCATATCGAGGGGCGAGACTGTGGATTTTGGCATTTATTTGGCGACGGGCACCGTATCGTATAGCTCCGGCAGGAGTTATAAAAAGTGGAAGGAGCAGCTTCAGGCTTCTTGGTATTGAGTTTGTTGGCAGGCCGATATGGCTACGTATTCAGATTGAGATGGCTCGGTTGGCCCCGATATGTATTGTTGAGGGATAGGTTGAATCTATCGTTATTGAGCTTGTTAGTGATCTAGGGAGATCTATGAGTTGCTTTTTCGGTGTTGTGAGGCATTGTGATTTTCGGACTGTGGGCACATATAGTGCGGTGTTATCGAGATTCATAGTGGAAGTTGAGGGGGAAGGACCTCAGTTGTGTTTGAGTTTTATAGCTTACAACGCTATATGTAGATATCATTATGCACTCAGTATGCTTACGACCGATGCTCGGTATTTTTTTATAATGAGCAAATTTGGCTCGATGTGCATCTCCCTATGTGAGATATTTATGTGGATCGGGTGGCACGCCGCCATAGGTATGTTATCTAGATCGGGTTGCATGCCGCAACAGTGTGATGTTGAGAATAGTTTTCCATATGTTACTTGGCATGTCTTGTTTCCTGGTTTCTGAGGAAAGTCTGTATTGGGTGTTGCTCGGCGAATGGCGCATCGATTGTATCCTTTCAGGATTGAATGGTGTATATTACTTGCTTCACCATGTGTGTGATAGATTGCTTGGTTTCAAACATCAATCTGTACATGGCTGTCTATTTTGAGCATAGCGACTTTAGGTGATTCATGTGTAACAGTGTTGGATAAGATCGCGCATTGTAGAGAGGCTATGTGGAGATTAGACCCTCCGGGGTAGATTCAGGTATTCTATTTCTATGATGTGGGACGGGGTCCCAGCCTTGTGTTGTGATGGTACTGAGGAGTTTGAGTTACAGCTCTTTCATTTGAGTCATTTGTCATGATTTGAGTATGTTCAGACCGCCCATCATTGGTGCGTGGATTATGCGAGTTGTGGCTTAGGCCTGTGATGAGGTGTCATATCACCAGAGTGGTGCATTGAATTTGAGGTGATCGTTGGAGTCATTAATGAATGCGAACAGATATGATTTCAGCTGATTAGAGGGTTTATATCGAGGTTTGGCCCGAAAATTTGTTGTGGTATTAGTCAACAAGGAAGTGGCTTAATGTATGGGTGACCTGAGGAATGGTTACGGTTTATCGCGTGTTTTATTTATCGTTGGCAGTATATGAAAGTGTTGGAATAAGACTTTAGCTAATAAGAGGCTCCTATCGGTAATTGAGTATTGTGGGCAACTGTCGTGAATAGTGATTATCGTTTCGAGTGTTGGATTGTGTGATATATTATATGATTTCACCTGAGGTTGCAGGCATGGTTATTACAGCTGGTTCGAGTTTATTCTGAATATTGACGTGAAGTTCTGATTTTAAGTATGATTTCAAAAAGTGCAATGTGGTTCTACGGGCTGTGGCCTAGATGGACTGTGAAATTTCAGCGGAGTTGTATTATCGGACCTATGTAAGATAGGGTGACATGGGATCACCCCGGATATATATTCTTGGTAAGGTCATTCAGCTATTGGTTGGATTTTGGGACAACTCTGGGTACGCTCGAGGACGAGCGTTTGTTTAAGTTGGGGAGGATGTGACGACCTGACCCGTCATCTCATGTGTTACTATCCCGTTTTTCCCGTTTATTGCTTCTTAATATTTCATTATCGGTATGTGGTGTGTGAGAGTTGATTGGGATTGGTTTTGATAAGAAATGAGGCACTTAGTCTCCTTAAGGAAAGCTTAAGTTGAAAAAAGTCAATCGGATGTTGACTATTGAGTTAGAGGGCTCGGATGCGATTTTTGGTGATTCGGCTAGCTTCGGGGGATGATTTGTGACTTAGGAGTGCGATCGGAATTGATTTTGGAGGTCCGGTGTAGAATTAGGCTTGAATTGGCGAAGTTAGAATTTTGGCGAATTCCGGTTGATAGGTGAGATTTTGATCCGAGGGTCGGAATGGAGTTCCGAGAGTTGTAGTAGCTTCGTTGGGTGATTTTGGATATGTGTGCAAATTTTCAGGTCATTCGGACATCGTTTGGTCGGGTTTTTGATCGAATGCGCATTTCGGAAGTTTTGAAGAAACTTAGGCTTGAATCCGATGTGAATTGATGGTTTTAGCATTGTTTGATGTGTTTTGATGATTGGAACAAGTTTGAATGATGTTATGGGTTATGTTGGTGCTTTTGGTTGAGGTCCCGGGGGCCTCGGGGTGATTTCGGATGGCTATCGGGGTGGAATTTGAGTTGAGGAATTGTAGGTTGCACCTGGTACCTGGTATTTTTGCTTCTGCGGAAATGGACCGCAGAAACGGTTCCGCAGAAGCATGAGGAGGGTCGCAAAAGCGGCTTATGGCCTGGAAGGGTAGTTTCGCAGAAGCAGAATCTTTTTCGCTTAAGCGAGTCCACAAAAGCGGACAGGCGATCGCAAAAGCGATTTTTTTCCTGGAGGTGAAGTTCTGCAAAAGCAGGAATTGTGTCGCAGAAGCGGCTTTGGATTTTAAGTGAAATTTTGTAGGAGCTGAAATATGACTGCAGAAGCGGTATCGCGGAAGCGGGTGTGGGGACCGCAGAAGCAGAAACCCCTGGAGTCAGAAGGGTTTTATATTCATTTGTTCCGCGAAGCTTATGATATTTTCACCATTTTTGAGCGAGGTTTGAGAGCTTTGAGGCGATTTTGAAGAGGGATTTAAGGGAGAATGAGTAAAGGTAAGTTCCTTGGCCTAATTATTCAAGTTTATGGTAGAATTAACATGGAAATTGGTTGAAATTCGTTAAAAAGGGGTAAAGCTAGGGCTTGATATTTTAATATTCCAAATTGGGATTTGATAGGTCATTTAAGCTCGGATTTGGGTGTTCTTGGTATGTATGGACTCGTGGCGAGACGAGGAATCCGGTAATGTGAGTTTTATAATTTTTCGAGAAGCGGGCCCGGAGCTCGAGTTTTGCTAGTTTCGAGATTTTTGCTATTTCTCGATTTCTTTCGATTGGGTGTTGTCCCATTGGCATATTGTAATGTATTCGCTCCTTTTTTTGTTAGATTCGACGCGCGTGGAGGCCAATTTGAGGGGCAAAGGCATCGCGAGCTAGGAATTTCACCGGTTTGAGGTGAATAATACTTGTAAATGATATCCCGAGGGTTTGAAACCCCGGATTTGCACATCATAGTGCTGAATTGTGGTGACTTGCACGCCAAGTATGAGCGTGGGGTAGAGCACCGTTGGGGATTGTGATTTGGTCCGTCCCGGTTGTTGATTTTACTGTGTGATTGACTGAAACCTACTTGATGCAATCATGATTTGGGTTGATTGCCATGTTTTGGGCTTCGTGCCGATTATTTGAATCCTTCTGGGATTGATATCACTGTTTTTGCATTATTGTGCATATTATTTGATCTCGATCCAAGGTTTTAAATACTGTTTTGCAAACTCAGCCAATCTTTCTAAGATTTGAAAACTTAACTGATATTTTACTGACGTTTTGAGCTGAGAACTGCTATTTTACTATTGCCCAAGGGGCTTATGTGTATTTCTGGACTGAGCATGGATCGGGTTGCGCACCGCAGCAGTGTTATGTGTGCATTTCTAGACTGAGGATGGATCGGGCTGCGCTCCGCAGCGGTGTGATATTGATATTGCGCTTGGGCTGTAGGATCCCTTCCGGAGTCTGAACCCCCACAGTGAGCGCGGGTACCCAAATAGATCGGGTTGCGCGCCGCAGCGGTCATGTGCATTGCATTGCATTCACGCATTGATTCCTGTTTGTACTACGTGGCATAACATTCAGCACTCTCATATCATTCGCATCCATGCTATTTCTTGCACTGTGTACCAGATGCCCTGGTGTTATTTGTAAATAGAGTGTTGTGCCCAAGGGGCTGACTTGTGTGTGGACTTGCACTACCTGTTATCGCATTCATATGCTTACTGTTGGAAAAAGGATATTTTCAAAGAAGGTTTTTAACTGAGCTATATGTTTCTAAAGGACTTTTACGGTTTTACTGTTTTTCTCAAAAGGTTGTACTGTCCTATATAGCATGATGGAGTGTTCTTACATGATTTCTTATCGCTCAGTTATTATTTACTCTTATTACTCATTGAGTTGGAGTACTCACTTTACTCCCTGCACCTCGCGTGCAGTTGCAGGTATTGTTCACCCGGTAGCGGGTTATTAGCGGATTGAAGGTATTGCTATTGAAGCTGAGCAAGGTGACCGCCACCGTTCTCGGCACCGGACTTCATCTTTTCAATTTCCAGATTTTATTTTATACATATATATACATTATTGGCCCCATAGTAGTGTTCCTACTTCTTAGATGCTCGTGACTTGTGACACCCCAGTCGGGTGGTGTGGGGTTGTAATCCTGATTATTATTGCTGATAAGCTGTATCATTCTATTCATCTATGTTTAAATAATAATAAAAGGAGGCGAATTGGGTTAGTTGGCTGGCCTTGTCTTCATGAGAGGCATCATCACGACCAGTGTGGGTTTGGGTCGTGACAGTGAGACACTAACAGAATAGAGAGTCTCAACCAGTATGCAACATCCCCGGAGGTGAGAAGAGAAGGGTTTCGGCTCAGTTTATATATACAGTTCAGATAATATCAAAGCGGTAAAATATTTAGCACATTTAGCAGGAAAACATGAAGGAAAATCAGATAAAGCGAAACATAACAGTTATTCTAAGCTCGAATTCTTAAACCCTGAACCAGAATTCTGGGTTTGTATTCCCCAGCGGAGTCACCAGAGCTGTCACACCTCCTTTTTACACACATACCTCGAAGGATAAAAATGTATGAGGGAGTTTTTCCATTTAAAGTGACATTATTCGAAATGGGATTATTTATTTATTTTAGAGTCGCCACTTGGGAAAGGTTTGGCTTTTAGTGTCCCAAGTCACCGGTTTATCTTGAATCCCAATTCGATGAAAATATTCGACTTTTCAAATGAAGTCTGCGAACCAGAAATAAGTAAGGAATTCTGTTGACCCGAGGGAAGGTGTTAGGCACCCCCGAATCCCGTGGTTCTAGCACGGTCGCTTAAACTGTTATAAATGGCTTAATATCTGATTTTAATACAAGTTATCCTATAGTGCAATTTTAAAAAATTATTCACCGCTTTATTATTAATTTTTATGAGAATTGCAACGTCGTGAAAGCATATCTCGAACCACGTCACATCAATGTACCCGTGGTTATTGACATATTTCGACTTCGTTGAGATTTGAATTTGGGTCACATAAATGTACATCCGAATTTAAGAAAGTAAATTATTACAAGGCGCGCCTACGTTGTTATTTTGGAAAAAGGCCGTGAAATTCGCTAAATGACCCATCCCGAAATCTAAGTATTTTAATATGTATATTTTAAAGAGGGCCCCGCGGTTTATGTGTTTTATTTGACGAGACTCGTCTCATTCTTTATTAAAAGGGTCAAACCTAAAGCTACTATGATTTGCTCTATTTTTATTTGTCTCTAAAACAAAAGAAGAAATCCTAATTAATTAACAATGATAAAAGGTCAAACCTTAAAAATTATTCTCAAACCATTCAGGCCCAATAGCTTATGAAGTAAATGAAAGAAGCATGCTCAGCGATTTATTCAAAAATATAGAGTCCCCAACGCTTTGGGCCTACTGTTGGAGATGTTGGACCAAAATGCCATTATTCACGCCCAGTTGTAGCTGGATCTCGCGGCTCCAAGATCAAGCCTTGGCGGGAGCAAAAATCACGCCGAAGTGTAAGTCTAAACAGTCCAATCAATCTCTAATTTCAACTTATAGCTTGCATTAATTAATTCATGAACGTTTGACATTCTAATTTGCTTAATGATGAAAATTCAATAGACCACTAGGCTAATCATGATTCTACCCATCAAGGCATTGTATTATTCAAATTATATGAGTATTTCCTGATTTCCTCATCAAAGCTCCAGGTGACAATCCGGTACAAATTAAATGTTCCAAATGCCCCAAAACAATGTTAATGCCTTACAAAGTCTAATCATTAATATTTTCAGCTATTCCAATTCATGAACACGTATAATGTGAAGATAACAGTACAACCAATTGCTATTTTATATCCAACAATTGATGTGAAAATTAATTTTCACATCAACTAATATACTTGGCGTGGCACTCACAAACTAAGGACACCGTCTAAATCATCAAGTACAGTTCAGGTGATCTTACTGCTGCCCAAGTTTTACTTCAGAATTCAATCGATTACAACTAATTACATCCAATATTTTCATGTACATGAGTAAACTAACGGAAATAATCCAACACAGTCTGGTAAATACAAATTATAAATTGTTCAAATCATCTAAATCTCCATTACTGCTACTGTGAGTCTAACAATATTCAAACTAGTATGACTAATATGACTACAAACGAGCTAACATCAAATTAAAAGGAGCCTTATATCATTTCTTTAAATATCAATTCACAGTGACTGATTTAGTCCTTCCTACATCAGTTTAGAGCTGAAAAATTACCTGGAATTCGAGCAAAGTAGGAAGAAAAAGAAGGTCAGCAGCAACAGGTAACAGACAGCAATCACAACTAGCAGCGACAAGGCAAGTTGAAACCCAAATCAAATCCACAAGAGCCCAGAATTGAGTGACGAAGAAGTAACAACAATAGGAAGCTAAAACACGCTAATTTGAACCCACATAGACTCGAAATTGAACCAGTAGAAACAAGAACTCAATGGAACAGTAAGACTTCCAACATTTCCCTCTATTTTTTACAGCTTTAATACTCTCTCAAATCTCTCTCAAACTGTAGAAGAACTTAGTTTTAAAAGTTTTCAAGAATGCTCTCTAAATTTCAGAGTGTTTTCTCCGTATCCTCTGTGTATCCCCCCTCTAAGGTCTGATTTTCCAGCTCTTTTATATCCTTTCCCAACTCTTCCCTCTCCTGATTTTAAGCCTTAGTGGATTATCAACTAATTTATCTTTAACCCTTAAAATCAGCAAATGTTGTCTCCACTTCTAGTTGTCTTTTTACTATTTAATCCCACTTATCCTTGTCTTATTCAATCCTTTAGCAGCCCCTTAATCAATCATTTAAGTGATTTAATTGCCTAATTACCCCTGAAAATACTACATTCACTACCCATCAGCTATAACCAAATTCATCTAATTAATTAGCTAAACTACAACACCTATAATCAATTCAAACTTATCAATTCAATCAGCAATTCAAGCTAGAAACTGTGACAAAATCAAAATGGCATCCAAAAATGAAAACCAATGAGTTAGAAAAAGGTCACGTTTGAACTCAACAAGATCAAATTTCTGATAGACTAACCACACTTGAAACGAATTACATTTCTAAAACAATATCAGGCAAAGCGGATCAAACGTAATAAGATTAACAACAATAGGAAATCAACTGGGGCACTGTTACGGATTTAACGCAGACGATCTATGAACAACTGATTAGTTTGAAAGAGAACAAACTAAAATCAGAGAGACCAAACACACATACTCACATTTTTTAAAGACCAAAAGGAGGAATCAAACAGAAAAGCTTAAATAGATCGACAAATTCATGACAACAAACAAACAAATAATTCACAGCATTTGAGCGATCATACCATTTGGTTCGATGACTACTGACTAAGCAATTCACACATTTGTGGAGAACTAATCAGTTCAACCATGGGGACAAAACAAAAAATGAAACAGGAGGAGAAAGGTACTAAAAACTTAAACAAAACTACAAAATCAAAAAGAGAGGAAAATTGGAAAATACCCAAGAATCAAACGGACCAAAGCTGAAGAACTCCTCGTCCCTTCGTTTTGGACTGAAGCAGGCCTTAATCGTGTGTTTCCAATATGGAAACATACGACTAAAGTCTAATTTAGTCCAAAAATCCTCGCAGCTTCGCTGGATTTTAAACTTAGGGCTCAACTTTTCTGTAATTTACTATTTGAGACCTTGGAAGGGGATTTGAGGTAAAAGGGCTAGGGATTTGGTATGGGGAAGTCGCAGAGGTCACAGGGCGTGGGTTTGGGGCTGTTTGGAGGTGGCGCCGCCACCGGGGGTCTTGTGGCGACGGCTAGGGTTCTTGGCTCAAAATCATTATTCGACGAATCGTGGGTTGATTCGAGGGGGACTAGTGGCGTTCTAGTGGTGAGGGAGGTCCAGGGTCAAAGGGTGTAAGTTTGGTGGCGATTGGATGAGTTGGGGTTTCTGGCTGATCTTTGATCGAATATTCGAAGAGATCCACATGGATTCGGGGTTAGCTGTTAGGATGGTTGGAACGAGGAGGTTGAGAGGATCTTAGAGTGTAAAAATGGAGGCATTTGGCCCACCGGAACCGTCGTGAGGCGATTTTCGGTGGCGGAGGACGGTGGTCTACGGCGGCGTTACAGGGGTTGTCTCTGAGATTAGAGACGAAAGGGGTAAAGGGGTCTGATTTGGTTTGGGGGGTAGGGTGTTGGTATTTTGGTGTATTAGAATGGCTGAATTAATTGGAGCCGTTGGATTATGGAAACCAACGGTCCAGATTAGGTCACTCAAGCCAAACGGGGTCGTTTTGGTTAAGTAGTGGACCAGGTTATGGGGCAAACGGGTCAGGTCGGGTTGGGAACGGGTATAGAGGGAGATTTTGGACCGTTGATCAATTGGATGAATGGTTGAGATCTGCGACGCCAAAACGGCATCGTTTGGTTGATCTCTGAGATGGATCAAAATTGGACCGGGTATAGGGGTGCTTTGGGCCTACTTTTGGTTCAAATTAAAACGGCCCAATCCGTTTTTCTCTTTATTTTCCATTTCTTTTCTTTTTCTTTTAATTCCTAATTTAAAAATATTAAAATCCTAGATTAAATTAAAAAAAATTAAATTAACTTCTACTAACAATTAACACATACAATTAAATACCAATTTAAAATAAAATCACACAACTAGACCTTTAAATGCTAAAATGTAAAGTATATTATATTTTTTGTGATTTTTATTTTTGTAAAACAAATCTTAATTACTCTTAATTGTACAATTAAACCAAAAAGATGCCAATGCAACATATTTTTTGTATTTTATATTAATTTAAACAAATAAACATGCACAGACAAATACAAACAATAAAAGAAAAATAACACAAAAATCACACACAACACAAAATTATTTTATTTTAAATTTTTGGAAGTAATTCTCATATAGGGCTAAAATCACGTGCTCACACGTATGAATTGCAAATGTTACTAACTCAGCAAAATGAGATCACGTGCCGCTAAATTATGGACTTCTATTCGACTTTGTTTCCTGTTAAAAATAGTCAACTTGGCATCTATGCAAACTGAAGCGCCAGTAAATACTTTAAAGAATAAATTTGAACCGTTTTTTTTTCTCTTAGTTCCTTTTATAATTAGTTAGTATTTCAAAGAACCAAGTCTAATAAGTGCAATTTTGGCCTACAAGTTAGGTGGGTAAGTTTTTTAGGGTGATTCAAAAATAGCCAGATTTACAAGTGATAATTGAAAAATAGCTATAATTTTAAAATTAATCGAAATTTAGCCACTTTATATGTAAAGATAAATCTGAACGAAAACACTGTTCAAAATCCGGAAAATATTCCAGCATAGTTTACTGAAGTTCGAATTTTTTACATATGAACTTCAAATATAATATACTGGAGTTCTAGCATAATATACTTGTCCAACATATTATACTGGAAGTTCATACACATGTGCTCCAATCTCCAGTATATTATGCTGGAACTTTCCGTTGAGTTCCAGCATAATATGCTGGAAGTTAAACACAGGTGCACCAATCTCCAGTATATTATGTTGTAACTTTCCGTGTTGCAGCAAAATAGTGACTATTTTTCAACAACTTTGCACACGTTGACTATTTTTCAATTATCAGTCCGAAAACTAGCTAACCCGTGTTATTTTCACAGATTTTTACTAGCCACACAGTCCATTTCCATATTCTCGGTACAATAATGAAGTCTGCAATTCTGGCCCAGACAAAATGATAAATTTCCAATGTATTGCCACCATCCAAAGGATTTGTTTCAGCACCTCTGTTTGTCATCTTTTCTTCTCTCCCCAGAATGATGGTAACAGTTCGGCCTTCTCTATGTTGTCAATCGAAAATTCATAACTTGACATGCTAAGCGTAACGAATGGGGTATAGTAAAATATCTTCACAAACTATCGGTGAAGTATATGGCAATCTAAGTTTGACACAACTTTTTACTTAGACATTTTATCTTAACGTGGCTAGAGAGTAAGGTGTTCAATATGTCGGTCACGAGATAAAGTGTCTAAACAAAAAATGGCGCCACGTCTAGAGAGCATCAATGTATTTAACCTTATTTAAGTAAAGAAAAAATTGCATTACATCAATTTTTGAGCATTGCTTGTGTCACGACTCAAGCCCACATGACTCAAGCCCGCGACACACTATTTGCTTCGGACCTAGGCCTACACAGATTTGTCTTTTGGGACTATGCCGCATCGAGCCCCAAAAGCGCACATACCATATGAACTTATGTCATGCCTTATAAATCTCTTGACATTCCTCTCATTCGCCTAAAATGAAATGTTCACCCCTTCTTTAGAAGCTTGCCAACCTAGAAGCCTGCTTCCTGCTTGACTCGCCCTCATTAGCCCGCCCTCCATCATGGGCATCACATTCACCGCCTTGGTACTCAACGTCCTCACTTAGGTTTGCCCCACCATAATATTGAGGGAGATTCGGCTCTGATACCATATTTACCATGATCCAAGCTCATGGCACATATAGGCCAAAGCGAACAATACATGCCATGGATTTAAGGTCGTGACAGCTTGATTCCTATATCTCAAGTACATTGGACATACTAAAAATTTCTCTCTGCCCTGAATGAACAGCATAAAGAAGCCAGTAAACGAGGTGAACCCTTCAACCACAAAAGTACTCTTTTTTTGTTTTTTAGTGTCGCTATTGACTTATGACCAACTTCAAGATTCCATATATATATATATATATAAACACTAACATGCTGATCTATATAAAACTCGGACCTAAAATTAAGAAAATAAGCAGTTGTAACATTTGTTGGTGATAGATAACGCCCCTGTAGCAGAGAGTTAGGTGTCTTTCAGTAGAACGTAGACCCTGGAACCAAAGATTGCATAAACTACTAGCTTACATACACCCACAGAAATATGAGAAAGCTTCAAAGAAACTCATCAAACAAAACTTAATTGGTAGAAGCAATGGAGCATCAATCTGTCATAAAAAATGTTTTATTATACAGTATACTACAGCTAAAAACATTTCTTGAGATTTTTTAACCAGCAGTATATCCAAAATAAGCCTCACCCTTTAACATTTTAAATATGTATCACCAGAGGAATCAAGTTTCAGACAGTTCATTGCTTTAGCCTAGGTCAATACTAGAGAAATGCACCTTCCTCAATGAAAGCAAAGGATGGTGGATAAAAGCATTTAATTTCTTGACATACCAAAGAGAAGGTGGAAATATCTGCACCACGAAAGGAGAAGAAAATGCAGAAGCAGAAACTTGAAATCGCCAAGCCCTGAATATTATGGCATAAAACGTTACACTTATCTTGTTAGAAGCATGTATCCTCAAAATCATAAGAATTTCGAGTGAGAAAAGCACATATATTACCTGTAGAATTTGTTTTTGCAGTTCTTTTGGAGTTCACCAGGTTGCTGTATGGTCTGACAGTGCAAGATATGGAAAAGAGAATGACTAATAAATCTACTCAAAGAGGCCAAACTTACAAAGATTCTTATCAGAATTACTGCAAACTAACGAAGTAGCATCATATTTGTCTCTGTTAAGAATAGTATATTGTGATTCAATTCCAGTCCAAGTCTTCCGCAACTAACTCAAGACTTAATCAGAAAAGTTAGTCATTAAATTGATGATCATACTTTCACTCCAACAAGCAACTTATCAAGTTATACATGTATATACTAATATGTTGAAATCCATAAAATAGAATATCAACCATGGCAAAGTTAATAGCAGCTACATCGACGTAGTAAACCAAGAAAGGAATTTACCAACATGAATCCAAGAGCTCAAAAGAGTTGATACTAACTACATGCTGCAGAGAAAAAACAAACATGTCGAAATATTTGAAAATGTAGCCTACCGAAGCTAAAAATCTGAAAGAGTCCGAGGAATACTTCCATTCAGAATAGAAGAAACGACAGTTTCATTGAGGTGAAGAAGGAGGAACATTTCAAATTCACATATTTGTCAGGGCAAACAAATAAAGATTATGTGCTCCTGGGATTTTATTGCTTCTGAGTTGTTCAAAAAGAGAGTAAACAAGAATCTTGAAGAACTAGAGAATATGGACACTTGAAATAGGTCTACAAGAAGACACTACAGAATTCAACATCAATACATAAGTAATAACATAATTCATAAATCTCCAATTAAAATAGTGAATCATGTACATGACCAATGGAGATCAATTTTCATGGGCAACAGCCAGGGCATCGAATCAATCCATTTTCATTACAATTCAGGCACCTCCTCAATTTCCCTTCCTCCTCTTCAAATACTTTTCGACTCCCACTGCAATTTGGGCAGGGTACAAACCTTGCATCGCCACAGCTTTCACAAACAAAACCAGAATGCTTAACTGCAAACCCTTCCACAAGATTAGCCAGTTCTCCGGCCTCATGAAGTTGCTTAATCTCTTCCGCACCGCCAATGTACTTCCCTCCAATGAACACCTGAGGCAAACTAACTGTTTTTCCTTCCAAGATGCTTTGCAACTCTTTTCTATATGATGCATCCATAGATACATCCCTTTCGTCTACACATACCCGAAACCCTCTAAAAATCATTCGCACAGTGCAGCATTCTTCATAAGTCTTCCTGATTCCTCTTAAACTAGTAAAATACAGAACAATCTTGTCCTCTGTGCCCTTTAAGCGGACATCATTATCGGGCAACAATGAGCTCAATAAACTTGCATTACTCGACTCTAACTCTACCGAACTAACAATATTGGGCTTTGGACAATCTTCTGACTCTTTATACCCAAATCTTTTGGAAGACAGTGCTTGTCTATAACTTGAAGCTACATTAGGGTCCATTTTAGCAAGCAATTGTTCCTCAGACAAATGTTTCCATAATGGCTTCGAATCCGAGTGCTCAACAAACTCATAGGATTTTTCCAATTCATTTGTATCTAGTTCATTTTGGATATCAAGATTGTTGGTTTTGAGTTTTCTAGGGGACTCAATCTTGGACTGCACAATATGGAAATCAAATTCATCAAGTCCTTCCATGAGCTCCCAAGTGTTGATTACTGAATCAGGGGATAAAGGGTCTTGTGGGTCAGTCCCATTTAGGGATTTTATCATCTGGGTAGTAGGGTTCTTGAAATTCCCACCATGGAAATTAGGGTTAGGGTTAGGGTTTGGAATTGGGGCATCAATTATGACAAGTGAACCATAGGTGGTGGAAGTAAGGGAAACCAAATGATTGGTGTCACCTTTGCACATAGCAGGATGGTGAACCAAAGGAGTAGGGAGAGAGAGTGTTCTTGAAACTGGAGTTGAAGATGAATCTGAGTAGGAATATGGAGACTGTTGTGAATGTGAAGAAGATGAACAATTCCATGGGTTTTGTTGATCTGTTGTGACAAAGTCATAGGAACGAGAAGCAGAACAACCCATGAATGGATTAAGTCAATAAAAATTGAACCTTTAGAAGGAAAAAAAAAATGAAATCAACAAAAATCAAGAACTTAACCGGAAAAAATGAAAAATTTGAACAGAAAGCAACACCCTAATAGATAAAAATGAAGTCTTTTTACAGAAAGCAAGAACTTAACCCACAAAATGAAAAGAAAAAAGATAGCTTTGGACAGAAAGCAGGAGATTAAAAGAGAAAAATACAATCTTTTGACAGAAAGCAAGAACTTCACAGAAAAAATTGAAACCTTTTGACAGAAAGCATAAGGTTAAAAGACAAAAAGTGGGAGCTTACCAGAAAAGAATGAGGTTTGAAGGAGCTAGTTTAGAGGAGGTTGAGAAAGGACAGTTGGGAAGATGATGAATTGAATAACAGAAAAGATTGGAAATAAATGCAAACTTCGGTAGCTTTGGGAAGGTAACGTACTAACAGCCATTTTTCTACACTTTTCTTATTAATCCTTTACAAAAAGCTAAAAGTCATTTATTAAATGCTTAGAAAGTGTTTGGCTAAATTTATAAGCAGTCAAATTAGCTTTTAAACACTTTAAGTTTAATCAAAAATTTTATTATTTTATATTTAAATTTTTTTTTTCGAACAAAACTCTTATGTCGATATTCACTGCCTCAAGTATTCAAGTTAAACACCCCCTCCCTCCCCCACATCTTTAAATCTACAATTCTCATTTATTATTTAAGATAAACAAATTCTCTATTCCTTTGCATACTTATATCTATGTGATTGTGTATTAATCTTTGAAACATATGTTATAAATGAGGACATGTCAAATTTTTGGTGTATTGCTTTTTAAGTGTTGTGGTGATGAAGACAATGTTTGTTTCTCTTCAAATAATTTATCTTATTTAGATTTATTTTTTACTGAAAAGCTTTTGTCAATTTATTAATTATTATAGCTTATGATTATATGTTTATCATAAATAAATTATATTTATCATAAAAATTATCTTATCTAAGCACAACTGTATTTAATATAAAATGACAAAAAATATTTTGTATTTGAATTGAACTGGAGTCTAAAATTTTGAAGAAATTACACCATTATAAGTGTAAACAGTTACAAGGTTATTTAAGTCATTTTAATAGAAAATGAGCTTATCATCACCTTTTTATCAAATACTGCAGCAACTTGTTATCAATTTCAGCACTTGTACTCAAACACGTAACTGCTTATTTATTAAATCAGTTTCAGCACTTAAAAGTGCTTTTCATCATCCGATGCATATCATCTACTTCAAATCAGCTAATCCAAACGAGCTCGTAATATAGTTGAATTACTACAAATATATAAATATATATTAATATAATCATAGCTATTTAATCAAAAGAGTAAAATATTCAGGATTACAAATATTGTCAGTATCAATGCTTCCTAATGAAGATAGATTCCTATGAGAAATTATAATTAAAGGGAATTCTTGTTTCAAGTACTTACGCAATCTATACAGAAGACGAATTCAAATGCACGATTTATTCTTCTTTTGTCTATGCAAAGAAATGCGAGATTGTATATTGCTGAAATTTTACAAAGCAAAATAAAAATGAAATATCCACGCAATAAAAGAAAACAATTGAGTGAATTGACTGAAAAACAAAACAAGTTACTTTGATGATAAAACACGTATAAAGAGTTTTGATTGACAAATGGAGAAAGGTAATAACAAAACAAAAAGGACCATTATGAAGATTGTATGGGTCAAAATCCGATCTTCCGGTAATAAACGGAGTTAATCTCGTCTTGAGCTAATCCATAATTAATAAGTGGTATGGCCACTCATTCATAACAGGATTCGACTCTTGTCCGATTTAATCTACGAGGGCACGGCCCATTCATTCCCCCACGGGGACGGAACCTCAGCGTGGCCACGGCCACTTGCTGCTAGCTTACGGAGCTCACAACTATAAATACTAAAAGAGGGAGCCTTAGTAAAGGGGACTTCTTCTTCACCACTATTCTCCAAAGAGAAGAGGAGAGAGAAAGAGAAAGAGGGAGAGAAGGAGAAAAATACCCATCCTATGGGAAGATAAAACACAATTGTAAGGTTCTGAACCTCTTCATGGAGAGGCACACCAAATCAATATCATCAATAAAAGTTGTTAATATTCCTTCTCCTAATCTTGAGTATTTATTTTCATTTCTTTCAGTTGGTCCATAGATTATTACGATTTGCTATGATTTGCCCGTGACTCATATACATTGTTTTGTATTCATAAAGTATGTGATTACTTTTGAGCAAACAATACCCATCCTGTGGGAAGATAAAATACAATTGTAAGGTTCTGAACATCTTCATGGAGAGGCAGACCAAATCAATATCATCAATAAAAGTTGTTAATATTCTTTCTCCTAATCTTGAGTATTTATTATCATTTCTTTCAGTTGGTTCATGGATTATTACGATTTGCTATGATTTGCCCCTGACTCATATACATTATTTTGTATTCATAAAGTATGTGATTACGTTTGAGCAAACAATTTGGCGCCGTCGGTGGGGATTTCCTAGCAAAATCGCGTAGTTCTTCCCTGGACCAAAAGGAAAGAAACACCGAAAAAGAACACAGAGGAAGAACAACCCCGCTCGAACAAGCCAAAACGGCACCTCCGACAAGAGGAACTCGAAGATCTCAAATCAAGACCTAAGTTCTCTCTCTCTCTCAGATCTCCGACAGTGCGAACAAGAAGAAGAACTCCCCTCCCCCCCCTTAAGGGAGAATCCCCGTGAGGCATCTCCCGCATCCCAGATACGGGATCCGGCCGGAAATCGGCGATGAGATATCTCAAGCCAAGAGCCACCTCAAGACAGCCTACATGCCCAGATTGGGAAAACAACACACAAACTGCTCAAAGTCTCGAATCGAAACCGAGCTTCAACACTCGATACCCACAGCGTGAGGACTCACGCTATGCGCCTTCGCCATCAAAATTGAAAAAGTTCAACTATTGTTGAACCAGAACTCAGGCTATGCACCTTCGCAAAAAAAAAATTCAACTATGTTGAACCAAGACTCAGGCTATGCGCCTTCGCCAAGAAGTTCAACTACGGATGAACCAGGACTCAGGCTATGCGCCTTCGCTAAAAAGTTCAACTACGGTTGAACCAGAACTCGGGCTATGCGCCATCGCCAAAAAAGTTTTTAACTATGGTTGAACCAAGGCTCAGGCTATGCGCCTTCGCCATCAAAATTGATAAAGTTCAATAAAAGTTGAAATGGGACTCAGGCTATGCGCCTTCGCCAAAAAGTTCAACTACGATTGAACCAGGACTTAGGCTATGCGCCTTCGCCAAAAAGTTCAACTACGGTTGAACCAGGACTCAGGCTATGCGCCTTCACCAAAAAAAATTCACCTATGGTTAAACCAAGACTCAGGCTATGGGCCTTCGCCAAGAAGTTCAACTACGGTTGAACCAGGATTAAGGCTATGCGCCTTCGCCAAAAAGTTCAACTACGGTTGAACCAGGACTTAGGCTATGCGCCTTCGCCAAGAAGTTCAACTATGGTTGAACCAGGACTCACGCTATGCGCCTTCGCCGAAAAGTTCAACTACGGTTGAACCAGGACTGGGGCTATGCGCCTTCGCCAAAAAAAAAATTTAACTATTGTTGAACCAAGACTCAGGTTATGCGCCTTCGCCATCAAAATTGATAAAGTTCAACAACAGTTGAACTGGGACTCAGGCTATGCGCCTTCGCTAAAAAGTTCAACTACGGTTGAACCAGGACTCAGGCTATGCGCCTTCGCCAAGAAGTTTAACTACGGTTGAACCAGGACTCAGGCTATGTGCCTTCGCCAAAAAGTTCAACTACGGTTGAACCAGGACTCAGGCTATGCGCCTTCGCCAAGAAGTTCAACTATGGTTGAACCAGGACTCAGGCTATGTGCCTTCGCCATCAAGCCCTACGAGCTCGACCTTATTCGAACCATAAAGCTAGACGCCTTCATCCTCAAATCTAACAAGTCCAACCACAGTCGAGCCGGGACTCGGACCAAGTTCCTTCACCGTTGAACTCAGCAAAACCCAACCACCAACAAATCAAGGCACGGGTTAGGCACCCTCGCCATTCAAGTAAGTACGCCCAACTCGAACAAAGATTAGGGGCACAAAAAGTTCGGCCCCGGTCGAACTATAAGGTCGCGTTTCTTATCATCACGGCCAGCAGTTCGACCGCACCCGAACTGGGACTAAGGCTAAGCGTCGCTACCGCCAGGAAACGGCTCCGACTCGCTCACCCCGAGTCAAAGACAAAAAGTCGTCAACAATCAAAAACTAACATGCCTACCAGAGAAACTCAAAGGAAAATCACCCCTTCGGAAAGGGGTCATCCCCGCTTACAACTCAATGACAAAATAACTACAAGGCAGATAACGGAAAAGAGATTTCATTTATCTACAAAGTTAATTGTCGGTCATCCCCGCTTACACCCGGCCAAGGCCGATCAATATAAAAAAAAGAGAAGAAGAAAAACAAAAAAAGCAAACGCCAAACGGCAAATAAGACAAGAAAAATGCATCTTTTTACTCGGTGCCATCCGCGCCACCATCTGCGCCATCGTCAGCCTCTGGCGTCGCCGCATCAAAACCACAGCTAATACGGGCCTCACGAGACTTTTGGCTCGCTCCCTCGAAAGAAGTTTCGGCCACGATGTCGGCCTCCTACAAATTCTTATATACATCACGTTGGGCCTTAGCAAAAACCCAAAGTTCGCGAGCCTGGCTGGAAGAAGCGGCCTGGTCCCGCAGGCACTTATTCTCTTACTCCAAGGTCGTAATCCGATCCGCCATAACTTGGGTATTTTTCTCAAAAACACCGACCCACTCCTCGAAGTTCGCTTCTCTAAAAGCCGTAGCAGACCTCACCAACGCCAGCTGGGACTCGTGTGCGCGGATAGCCTCCTTCAACGCCTCATCCCTCGATGAGGCATCACTCACCTGACGCTTCAAGGCTACGACTTCACCCTCCAATGCAGCCACCTTCCTGCTCCATGCCGCTGCGGCCTCCGCCACCTTAGCCAGGCCCTGGCGTTCACACTCGACTGCGGCCCTCTTCCCCGCCTCGAGCTCCTCGTCCTTCCGACGGAGCTGCCCCTCAAAAGCATTTATTCTACTAAGTGCTTGCTGCATTTGAAGCTCCCGCCTCGCCAATTCATCGACCAGGGCCCAGCTACGGGGATCATTTCTCAAGCGCATGCGCATCTCTCGGCATCGATCCCGATAGCGGCGATATTTCTCCAACACCCGCAAAAATATCGCCGAGCGGATGTTAGCTCGATGGATGCCCTCCACCTCCAGCAAATAAGACTGCAAAGCAAATGCCACGATTAGGATAAAAAGCAAACTAAGGCAAAAGAAGAAGCAAACTAACATCAGACTACGCACCCTCAAGCCCATTACGGCCACCTCATTCATCAGCCCGATATCTGTGACGTCCCTCAACGACGCATTCTCGGCTTCCGAGCATAGCAGCCCAAACTGCGACACCAAACTCCCCCTTGGAGCAATAAGTTCAAATCCGTGGGAACCTCTATGAGGTGAGACCTTCCCTCTGTGCGCACCGCCGAGTTCGTAAAGCCTTCCTGGAACATGCGGATGTCCACGGGGTCTAAATTAGATTCGGACTCATACTCATCTCCTGCAATGTCTCTTCCTCCTCCCACCACAGGCAAGGTAGAATCACCCGACATAACCGCCAATGGAGCGCTCGACTCATCAACCTTAGCAGCCGCTAAGGAACTACCCCCATCTCGGGGACTGGAGCTACCAACTGAGTCGCCGAAGTGACGGTATCATCATGGCCTAAGCCAACTGGGGCAACCCCCACTGTTTGTTCACCCTCAAGAGCGGGCGCTGCAGCCGCACTCTCTTCTGCATCCGCCAGAGGAGAATCCAAGTTAATTACCATAGGAGGAGCCAGCGTGAACACGACCCTATGCCTAATCGACAGCCTCTCCTCCTCCACGTCTGATGGCGATTCCTCTCTAGGAAGCACAACCCCCGACGACCCCTCATCCCGAAGTGCAGCCCGTGGTGGAGAAGGAGCCGCTGAAGATTCGACTGAGGCCGCCCTCGGCACGTGGCGCGGCACCGGTGCTGCAGTAAGTCGAGCAACGGCACCCGATCGCCAGAAGGCCAACTGAGGGGCCCTGACATGGCGTGCCCTCCCTGTCACAGAGAAGCAAAGTTGATAAATAAAATTGAATCAAAGAAGAGCGGAAGAAGAAATAAACTTCTCACCTTTAGCAGGCCTTTGGCCATGTCTCTCCCAGAAAGATGCCCACGTGCGTATCCCCTCGGTATGGGGGAGCACGGCCTCAACCCACCCACGTATCCCAGCTAACGGAGCCGGCGGCGACTTTTCGGCTACAAAATTGACACGAGTTAACGCTCACGAGTACAAGACATAAGGAAAAGTATAAAAGAGAATTCAACAATAAAGGAGCTTACTTGCATAATTCCAAGCCTCTGGGAACCCAGTGGGGCACGCCACTAAATGATCATTCCTGATGTAAAAGAAATGCTCAAAAGGGTGAGGGTCGACCTCATCGTCCAGTGTCGCAGTCAGGCCCCTCGACCCACGAGGGCACGCCCGAATTATGGTACCACGAACTCTCTGGGGAGCGTAGAGGCCGAGCACATGCTGCAGCGTGACCACCCTACCTGTCAGCTCCGCATACTTAATAAACATTGCCAATAATTTGTAGAGGGGAGGAGTGAGCTGACCCGGGCAAACCCCGTAGTAACGACAGAAATCCACCACCAGCATTGGGAGCAGGATATTAAACCCCAACCTGAAGGGATAGGCGTAAAAGATGCAGTATCCCCTGCGGTCGGTGTGGACCCTCTCCTCGCTTCTAGCAAGAACGATGTCTGCATAGGTGGGGACGACCCCATGTTCCCGTAATCGGGCCATCCCAATCTCCCCCATCGACCGTGAAATCAATAGCCGGACCTCCAGGCCGAGGTACTACCTCGTCAACCGACGGAACTTCACCGGCCTCTACCTATTCTGCACCTCCTATTGCCGGAGGTGGCCCTTCAACTACTGGAGAATTGATCGGAAAATCCACCGAAAGAGCATCGTGGGAAGAACTGCCTGCCATTGTTGATTTGTTAAATAGAAAGGAATAAAGCATGGTGGAAAAGACAAAGGCTATCGCGATCAGAGAAAGACAGGTGGAGGTGAGTTAGCAGAAGGAAAAAGTTTCTTCAGGATCACTCTTAGATAAACAACAAATATATGAGAAGTGAATTGTCACGGTCCAATATCCACTAAGAGTCGTGGTGGCGCCAGACACCTCTGTCAGTCCAGCCAACTAGATTATCAATTAATTCCTCTTTTAATACTTTTGAAAATCTAAGGTTTTTCCTTTCGTTTTCATAAATAAAAGTTCACTACTTGAATTCGAATTTAAATAATAGCAATTAGTACACATCCGTTGAAAATCATTCCAGAAATCTGGTGTCACAAGTACATGAGCAACTACTGATAAGAGAAATAAAATACAACATCCGTCCGGAATACAGTGCACGGAAAGTAAATACAGTACGCTGGAAGGGACTACCCTAGTTGCGGTCGCCTCAAATGATGCAACTCACCGAGTCCCAGCATCATCCATGTTGCTACGCCCAATAGGCTGCT
The DNA here is from genome assembly GCA_026770625.1 of Nicotiana glauca. Lineage (NCBI taxonomy): Eukaryota > Viridiplantae > Streptophyta > Magnoliopsida > Solanales > Solanaceae > Nicotiana > Nicotiana glauca. Next base: position 148,921 of record MU776047.1, on the reverse strand, counting down.
AGAGGTATATATACCTGTGCAACAAAAATGCACAGAAGTGTAGTATGAGTACGTAATCAACGTGTACTCAGTGAGTATCCCGCCTAATCCCGAAGGGGTAGAGACGAGATGGCCAACTCCGACACTCACTAGAGGTCAATTAGCAATATTCTATAAGTGCGAGAATAATCATGGATTTATATAAAAGTTCTAATTGTGAAGACAGCAAATAGGTAAACATCTTCATCAATAAATCAAGGGCTTCTAAAGTCTGTTCTTTATTATCTTATCAGTTTATATCAAGCCACAAGGGCCAATTCCACATTTACAAATTTTCAAGTAACAGATAAACATGCGCAAATCCTACCGAGGTCGATGGCCCGCTCCAACAGAAATGTAAATTGTGCACTGCCGAGGGTCGAGCGGCACGAACCATAGATGCATCTATTTTCACCGAGGCGTTCGGCCCGTTCCATAAATAAACACACATCCTGCTCGCGAATCATCCATGCGATGCAGACACGAATAAAATACATGCTCAAGTAGGAAATCAAGAGCTTATTGGGGATAATCAACCAAATAGACAACTTCTCTTTTTAACATTTCAGGGCGAATTTAATATTAAATCTCTTTTTAAATTCCTTTACCAATTCAAGGTGATTTAAACAATTCAAATTATCAATGGATTCACAGTAATCCAAGTATAACATGCTTTTGGGTCCTCACTACCCGGACAATAGCATAATAGTAGCTATGCACAGACTCTCGTCACCTCGTGCGTACGTAGCCCCCACAAATAGGAGTACATAATCAATTACTTCACTTATGGGGTAAATTCCCCCTTACAAGATTAGAAAGGAGACTCACCTCACTCCGAAGATCCACAACTGACATTCTACATTCTTCCGAAGACTTGCACCAACCCACAATGCTCCAAAACTAGCCAACGATAATATAAATTCATTAATATATGCTCAATTATACTTTACAACCCGATTTATAACAATTCCTAACCCCGAACGAAAAGTTGACAAAAATGCCCTCGGGCCCACGTGCCCGGAATCCGAAATTTCTCGAAGATAAAGGTTACCCATGACCTTAGGAACTCAAATATACAATTTTCTCTTAATTCCATACTCAAAATCGTGGCTAAATTCCAAGAATATGATTTTCTAGGTTTTCCACCAAAACCCCAATTTTTACTCTAATTTCCATGTTTAAATCCATGTACTATTGATATATTCAACTCAAGGTGGTGGGGATAACTTACCTTGACATAGATGACGAAAATCTCCTCCTTGAAGCTCCCAAAAATTGCCCCAAGCCATGAGAAATATGATAGAAATGGCCAATTCCCGACTTTAAAATGATATTCTGCCTCCAGGGATTTTCGCTTCTGCGGAAAAATCCCGCTTCCGCGATCCCGCATCTGCGGAACAATCCGCTTCTGCGATCCCTGGGCTCCAGCCCTTTTTCACTTTTGCGATCATACCACCGCAGATGCGGTTCTGCTTTTGCGGAGCCTTGACCGCATCTGCGGTCCTTCCCCAAGGCCCTCTCTTCCGCTTCTGCGGAATTTAGAATGCCTCTGCAGTCCTCAAGATTTGGAACAAAAGCCGCATCTGCGGCTCCTCGTTCGCTTCTGCGGTGCCGCTTCTTCGGTCAACCAACCGCAGAAGTGAAAATACCCGCAACCAGATGCCTTCAGCTCTCTTCCAAATTCCTATTTCGATCCGTTAACCACCCGGAATCCACCCGAGACCCTTGGACCCTCAACCAAACCTATCAACCAATCCCAAAACACATTACGGACTTGCTCGAGGCCTCAAACTACATCAAACAATGCTAAAATATCAATCGACCTCCAATCCAAGCTTAATGAACTTTAAACTTTCCAACTTCTATTTCCGATGCTTAAACCTATCAAATCACGTCCGATTGACCTCAAATTTTGCACACAAGTCATATTTGACATTACGGACCTACTACAACTTCCGGAATCGGATTCCAACTCCGATATCAAAAGGTCAACCTCCGGTCAAACTTCTCAGAAACCTTCAAATTTCTTTCTTTAGCCAAATGGCTTCAAAATAACCTACGGACCTCCGAATTCACTTCCGATCGTGCTCCCAACTCCAGAATCACCATACGGAGCTATTCCCAGACTCGGAATCCCAAACAGACATCGATAACACTGAAATGCATTCAAGCCAAATTTAAGAAATTCCTTCTAAAATGCTAACTTACACAATAGGCGCTAAAACGCTCCCGGGTTATCCAAAATCCAATCCGGGCATACGCCCAAGTCCAAAATTATCATACAAACCTGCTGGAACCTTTAGATCCTGATTCCGAGGTCGTTTACTCAAAATTCCAATCCTAGTTCATTCTTTCAACTTTAAGCTTCTCAAATGAGAATTTTCATCTAAATTTAACTCCGATCTTCCTTAATTTAAATTTCGACCATGAGAACAAGTCAAAATTCCTAAAATGAAGTTGCTCATGACCTCAGACTTCTGAACGACGCGCTAGGACTCAAAACGACCGGTCGGGTCGTTACATTCTCTCCCACTTAAACATACGTTCGTCCTCGAACGTGCTGAGAACTACACTGGAGTAGTCTGAAATCACTGTTTAGCGCCTCATGCACCTTCCCGTGCTATCACAACTCGGTTGAGCACATCAGCTCGATAAGTTCTGAAGATATTCCCTTTTTATTCAAGCAAATAAGCGTTAGAGCCCAATTCCAACATCCGGAATTCTATGCCAGGCCTGTTTCCAACATACGATCACCATATTAATCACTATACGCTGTACTCAAACATGACTACATAACTCTGCTGAATTAACACTCTACATCACTTTACTCATAGGACCACAATAACATTTTTGTTTGAATTAATCGAAATTCCTCGAATCCGATGCTCCCATTGCACCTCATGACCTACATAGGTCTTACTCTAACTATTACAATACCTCCACGACGTATGAGATGCCAAAATTCATAATCAACTGCCGAGTCAACTAACCATCGAGTCTTTATTTCTGACAAGAAGCATTATCACATTCTAAACCAAATAATGACCTTCGCTCCTTAACACACTTCATATAATCAGATTGCACTGATCCTAAATCCCATAATCTCATCATACCCAGTATGAACTGCTCGGGCAATAAGCCACCCCGAATGCGATCACAAGTCTCATATAACGCCACAATGTGCCAATCGGCCACCAATCCGAACACAACACAAATAGAAAATCGAACTCTGGAAGGAATTAACTAACCCTCGCACTAATACGGACTTTCCTTAGAAGATAGGAAGCAAAACACACAAAAATAGCGTATAGAAAACCAGACTCGACATCACACTATTGCGGCGCGCAACCTGATCCAAATAACATACCTATGGCGTCGTGCCACCTGATCTAAATAACATACCCATGGCGGCGTGTCACCCGATCCACACATAGATTTCACATAATGAGATTGCACTTCGAGCTAAATCTGCTCATTACAATAAAAATATTGAATTTCGAGCCCAAGCACGTTAAGTGCATAATACCATCCGTGAGAAGCACATAGCACTATAGGCTACAAAACTCAAGCACAACTGAGGTGCGGTACAAGATCTGAATCTCAAGAGCCATTTACTCATAATACGACATTCCCACGCGGGTCTTCAACACATACACAATTCAACAGGTTGTCTCACCATTCACACAGCGCAATGTATCACTTCATGAAATATTTGACAACGAGATGACACCCTGGCTACTCCATAAGGAGTGCATTACTGAAATGAACACAACTGGCCTGTCATAGAGCCCATATTCACATTTAAACCCATCCACCGACCTCAAGTCGATCCTGATCACATCAAATTAAGCCAATAACCTTTCAAAGGTCCATTCTAATATCCTTCTTCTCATAACACACAAGAACAACCGTCATAACCGGAGCAAACCTCCTCGGTTCATAACCCAATAAACAAGGTGCCCTCCAGGCATAAATTCTCAAAGCAATGTTATTACCCAAATTCCTCATACTTGATTTAAATCTTTAGTCAAACAAGTGGCTACATGACACACTGGTATAATCTTCCCGTGGAACACGTTCCCACAATATTCCGAAATAAATAACGGGTCCGCACATCTAAACCATAGGGCGCACTGACGCTGAAAAGCGATCCAGAATCCTTAACCAGGATGCAAAACCTCTTCCAAAACACATCGATCTCAAGTGACGCTGAGGACAATACCAATTTACTCTAATCATTCAACTCTTTCCTTGCTCATCCGAGCCCGTGACATCCTTGTCAACACCGAACTACAACCTTGACCCTCACTTCTAATTTCCATACCTCTCACCACACCCAACGTGCCAATATACGATAGAACACGATTTTTCATCATAACTCTGAAATTATTAACATTTTAACAATTCATCATATATAAACTTTTCACTTAACTCACTTCAGGAGATTCATAGAAACACGCAGGTAAATTCCCATAACCGTAGAATATGCAAATCTGCAATTAGTGGTCCAAGCCACCACAGCCCTTCCAGAATCTGCTTCCACATAACAAGTCACAACAGTAGAATGATTTAGAATGTTATCAATTACAGCGGCCGACAAACCTCACACGTACCGCCACAAATAAAATGCATAACTCGATCACGCAAAATGAACTGATCGCTGGCCCCAATGTGCCAAATTCGACTATGGCTAATCAATCCCTTTCCCTCCAATATATCCTTGATTGCTTGGAAATAATACTAATTCTCTTCAACGCATAACATACTCCCTCTACACTCACCTCGAGTGACCTCGAATTGTGAAACCATGATGTCTCAAATCTCACGAATTATTTCACATTTCTCGAATGCTACACCACAAGGTAACATATCATAAAACATTCTGGGCACCTTCTCATAAGCTGCTACAAAGCTTGATTCTTAGTTGTACTTATAAGCTTGAAATCATTAGGTACCACACTTTATCTTTTGAGTTCCACTAGGACCGTTGCTGAGAGCCACCCGCTCTGACTTGATCCCGAATATAATCAGCTCCCTGAATCTTTTACCACATTAATACCCTCTCAATGAAGCACCTGGTAGAGTCACTCCCCTTTTAACCCGTTTCTATACAAGGCATAAATCTTAAGTCTTTTCCCAAGTTCGAACATGAGTCCATAAGGCTAACCATAGCACATCCTTAATAATTCCTTCGCTGAATTTACTACTTATGGTCTTTTCTCATAGCTGAAATAATCCATCAATAAGCGAATAACCAGAAATCACACAAGTAGTTAATCATACAGCCCAATCACAAGTGGTGGGACTCTCCCACTTAGCTTGAAGCCATCATTTTACCATTCTTGAGTTTCGCCCGACCTTTTTATCTCTTATTGACATAACCTCCCGTCATAAGTTATCAAAATTTCTCGGAATCTCCCTGTAAATCCCCATCTTTCATATTCTGAATTATCAACCACATTAGCACGACCGATCCCTTTGTTGAACAACCAATATAATTCTTTACATAAGCTTCGCCAACCACGCGACCGCTAACCTGCTCACGGGGAATAACCCACCTAGGGGAATCACCTCCCGATATATTCCCACGCCGCTGCACGGGGTACATTCACTACGACACCAATAGCCAATCCTGAGCCCGAGCTCTTCTTCCAATTCAGGGTTATGCTTCACCCTACTCCATTTCAAGCAGCTCCTTTCCGCCATATCAATCTTCTGCCGTATAATAACCCATACTTCAAATCATACCTGCAGACTTCGATCACCAATCATTAAAATCCCCAATTCGATCCAAACTCTCCTTAAGGCGCATAGTCTTCCTA
>MU776047.1:131111-142150 GCA_026770625.1 Nicotiana glauca | reverse complement strand
TGGCACTTGAATCCACCATTGCTGCTAACTTTAAACCTTTCCAAAGGTCATCTTTCTCGAACCGTCAACATTTGAAATACCGATTCAATCCTAAACCACGCACCATGCGATATCTGACAATCGTACCTCCAATATTATTTCACCATAGCCTACCATAAAGGCGAATTGCAGCATATTATAACACCAACAACTTAGTACGTTCAATCAGGACCATAACACCCTCCCATAAAAGAAAGCTCAACCACGCTTGCAAATACCAAGCCTCATTACTTCCACCAGTCCACTTCTGACCATCCTCAGTTCTTTTGACTTTCCCCTGTCGGGAATAAAATACTAAATCCCTTGATTACACGCTGAGTAAACCTCCCTTTAATTCATTCACTGCCCCAACACGTGGGCAAACGTCCCACCATTACAACAACACTGCGGAATAATTGCTCATAAGTGTCATGGCAACCTGTGCCTAGCCTCAAGTCTCTTGGAAGTTCTGTTATTGAGTTGAAACAATATAATATCCCTCCATAATGCGACTATAATAGTCCAATCAACTATACCGGGAAAATCATCCCGTACCATATTTGTAGTGCCATTTTAATTCTTCAACTTTCGATTTATATCAAGCTCTCGCGTAAGATTGAGTAGGAAGAAATCAAAGGCATAAGACACATTGGAATCGAACCGCACGATAAGGAAATCAAGAAGGGAAGCACTCCTAACAGTCCTGCAGCCTCCCGAGGATAAGTACAGAAGTCTCTGCACCGATCCGCGAGACTCTACTAGACTTTCTCATGACTCGTGTCAGGCCAGCCAACTAGATTATCAATTAATTCCTCTTTTAATACTTTTGAAAATCTAAGGTTTTTCCTTCCATTTTCATAAATAAAAGTTCACTACTTGAATTCGAATTTAAATAATAGCAATTAGTGCACATCCGTTGAAAACCATCCCAGAAATCCGGTGTCATAAGTATATGAGCAACTACTGATAAGAGAAATAAAATACAACATCCGTCCGGAATACAGTGGACGGAAAGTAAATACAGTACACTGGAAGGGACTACCCTAGCTGCGGTCGCCTCAAATGATGCAACTCGCCTAGTCCCAGCATCATCCATGCTGCTATGCCCAATAGGCTGCTAGAGGTATGTATACCTGTGCGACAAAAATGCACAGAAGTGTAGTATGAGTACGTAATCAACGTGTACTCAGTGAGTATCCCGCCTAATCCCGAAGGGCTAGAGACGAGATGACCAACTCCGACACTCACTGGTCAATTAGCAATATTCTATAAGTGCGAGAATAATCATGGATTTGTATAAAAGTTCTGATTGCGAAGCCAGCAAACAGGTAAACACCTTCATCAATAAATCAAGGGCTTCTAAAGTCTGTTCTTTATTATCTTATCAGTTTATATCAAGCCACATAGGGCCAATTCCACATTTACAAATTTTCAAGTAACAGATAAACATGCGCAAATCATGCCGAGGTTGACGGCCCGCTCCAACAGAAATATAAATTATGCACTGCCGAGGGTCGAGCGGCACGAACCATAGATGCATCTATTTTCACCAAGGCGTTTGGCCCATTCCATAAATAAACACATATCCTGCTCGCGAATCATCCATGCGACGCAATCACACATAAAATACATGCTCAAGTAGGAAATCAAGAGCTTATCGGGGATAATCAACCAAATAGTCAATTTCTCTTTTTAACATTTTAGGGCGAATTTAATATTAAATCTATTTTTAAATTCCTTTACCAATTCAAGGTGATTTAAGCAATTCAAATTATCAATGGGTTCACAGTAATCCAAGTATAACATGCTTTTGGGTCCTAACTACCCAGACAATAGCATAATAGTAGCTACGCACGGACTCTCGTCACCTCGTGCGTACGTAGCCCCCACAAATAGGAGCACATAATCAATTACTTCACTTATGGGGTAAATTCCCTCTCACAAGATTAGAAAGGAGACTCACCTCTCTCTGAAGATCCACAATCGACATTCTACATTCTTCCGAAGACTTGCACCAATGCACAATGCTCCAAAACTAGCCAACGATAATATAAATTTATTAATATATACTCAATTATACATTACAACCCGATTTATAACAATTCCTAACCCGGAACGAAAAATTAACAAAAATACCCTCGGGCCCACGTGCCCTAAATCCGAAATTTCTCGAAGATAAAGGTTACCCATGACCTTAGGAACTCAAATATATAATTTTCTCTTAATTCCATACTCAAAATCGTTGCTAAATTCCAAAAATATGATCTTTTAGGTTTTCCACCAAAACCCCAATTTTTACTCTAATTTCCATGTTTAAATCCATGTACAATTGATATATTCAACTCACGGTGGTAGGGATAACTTACCTTGACATAGATGACGAAAATCCCCTCCTTGAAGATCCCAAAAATTGCCCCAAGCCATGAGAAATATGATAAAAATGGCCAATTCCCGACTTTAAAATGATATTCTGCCTCCAGGGATTTCCGCTTCTGCGAAAAAAATCCCGCTTCCGCGATCCCGCTTCTGCGAAAAACAATCCGCTTCTGCGGTCCCTGGGCTCCAGCCCTTTTTCGCTTTTGCGATCATACCACCACAGATGCGGTTCCGCTTTTACGGAGCCTTGACCGCATCTGCGGTCCTTCCCTAAGGCCCTCTCTTCCGCTTCTGCGATACCCCTTCAACATATGCGGTTCCGCTTCTGCGGAATTTAGACCGCATCTGCGGTCCTCAAGATTTGGACCAAAAACCGCATTTGCGGCTCCCCGTTCGCTTGTGCGGTGCCGCTTCTGCGTTCAACCATCCGCAGAAGCGAAAATACCAGCAACCAGATGCCTTCAGCTCTCTTCCAAATTCCAATTTCGATCCGTTAACCACCCGGAATCCACCCGAGGCCCCCGGGACCTCAACCAAACCTACCAACCAATCCCAAAACACATTACGGACTTGCTCGAGACCTCAAACCACATCAAACAATGCTAAAATCATCAATCGACCTCCAATCCAAGCTTAATGAACTTTGAACTTTCCAACTTCTATTTCCGATGCTTAAACCTATCAAATCACGTCCGATTGACCTCAAATTTTGCACACAAGTCATATTTGACATTACGGACCTACTCCAACTTTTGGAATCGGATTCCGACTCCGATATCAAAAAGTCAACCTCCGGTCAAACTTCTCAAAAACCTTCAAATTTCTATCTTTAGTCAAATGGCTTCAAAATAACCTACAGACCTCCGAATTTACTTCCGATCGCGCTCCCAATTCCAGAATCACCATACGGAGCTATTCCCAGACTCGGAATCCAAACGGACATCGATAACACTGAAATGCACTTCAAGACAAATTTAAGAAATTCCTTCTAAAATGCTAACTTCCACAATAGGCGCCAAAACGCTCCCCGATTATCCAAAACCCAATCCGGGCATACGCCCAAGTCCAAAATCATCATACGAACCTGCTTGAACATTCAGATCCTAATTCCGAGGTCGTTTACTCAAAATTTCAATCCTAGTTCATTCTTTCAACTTTAAGTTTCTCAAATGAGAATTTTCATCTAAATTTAACTCCGATATTCCTGAATTTAAATTCCGACCATGCGAAGAAGTGAAAATTCCTAAAATGAAGTTGCTCATGGCCTTAGACTGTTGAACGACACGCTAGGGCTCAAAACAACAGGTTAGGTCGTTACATGAATGCCTCAACCTACTTTTATAGGCAGCATAAATGGCTTTCGCGAAACCCAATAGCCGTCATTAACTACATGACCAACCGCCAAACGGTTCGGTTTTTCCAAAACATGCGTCATTATGACAAGTTCCACGAAGCGACTTCTCGGTTATCCACCAACGTCTCGCCATCGGAATGATTGCAATGGCCTGCGAATGCTGATGGAGTGTTTCTTGCACCTTCAAAATTCTGGACGTTACCAGATACGTACCCATCGTACACTTAATGTCCCTCGGCCGCCCCGCGTACGGCCCATTCCCCGTAGTCGACGGTTATGACCCTAAACAAATGTGAGGATTAGAACATAATGAATTTCGATCTCACTCGAATCGTGTTAAAATGTCACGTACCTTCGCCGAGAAAAGGCGTTCAGTCTTGGTCATACGGTGACTTGGTAACATAATAACAAGACGCCAACATTCTATAAGATTTAAGCCATCGCCAAAGAGAATTCGGTCTCGATCGAAGCAATAGTCGACCTCCTTATTCGAGTTTTTTTTCAAATCACAATCGATGGAATCCGCTCATCGAGCTCGGCCGAAACACGACCTCAATAAGCGGAGGGACTAACTGTATGGGTCAGAATCCGATCTTACGGTAATTAAAGGAGTTAATCTCGTCTTGAGCTAATCCATAATTTATAAGTGGTATGGCCACTCATTCATAACAAGATTCGACTCTTGTCCGATTTAATCTACGAGGGCACGTCTCATTCATTCCCCCATGGGGACGGAACCTCAGCGTGGCTACGGCCACTTACTGCTAGCTTACGGAGCTCACAACTATAAATACTAAAAGAGGAAGCCCTAGTAAAGGGGGACTTCTTCTTCACCACTATTCTCCAAAGAGAAGAGGAGAGAGAAAGAGAGAGGGAGAGAAGGAGAAAAATACCCATCCTGTGGGAAGATAAAACACCATTGTAAGGTTCTGAACCTCTTCATGGAGAGGCAGACCAAATCAATATCATCAATAAAAGTTGTTAATATTCCTTCTCCTAATCTTGAGTATTTATTATCATTTCTTTTAGTTGTTTCATGGATTATTACGATTTGCTATGATTTGCCCGTGACTCATATACATTATTTTGTATTCATAAAATATGTGATTACTTTGAGCAAACAGAGATCATAAAAGTGGAAAAAATGATTTTTATCTAAATATATTAAATTATAAGAAACAATTACAAGAAAATACACATGACTTCACACCATATCAATAAATGGCTCATGTTTTTAAGTTTTACCCAACCTAGGCCATATTGTATATATTTTGAAAGCACTAGTAAATTCAAAATATGTATTATTACAACCATTGCTTCTAAAATCTATGGAGTTAAATTTATGTTCTCACAATCATTGCTTTCACTCTCTCTTCTTCTCACATTTTCTACATATGATTCAGGAGATCGTGTATTTTCTGCTTCTACTCTTGTGTCATTTGATTGCAATGTAAGAAAATTGAAGACTAGAAGTCCACCATTGAAGACCATTCAAAGTTTTGCTTTCAAAAATGGACATTTTTGAATTTGTTAGTTGTTTGGATGGGTGTTATTCCAATTGATTGAAAATATCAAAAGTAGTTCAAAATTTAAATTTGAAGTGATTTGGAGTAGATTTGAGTAAGATTTGAGTTAAATTTCAGAAAAGACGTTAGGAAGAAGACGAAGTCAGTTTTTTATATAACTATGTATAATATTATATAATAGCGTATACGAGTGTAGAAACACACCTTATACACTATTATACACTTTTATACACCTTTATACAAGCGTCTTTAGACGAACTTCTTCCACGATTTTCAGTTGCAATTCTTATTCAAAACCAGTCCAAATCTCTATCAAATGACTTCAAATTTTATATACAACCTCCTTATACTATTTCTAACAAATCTAAATAACGCCCACTCAAAATTTCTCACAAATGCAAATTCGAAATTTAAATCCACATAGTTAAGCTTGTTAAAAGTCTAATTTTCACCATTCAAATGCATTTGGTTTGTTGAACTAATATTTTGAGTCATAGTTACTGATCCGAAAATTAACTTAAAAGTTTGAGGAATCTTTTTAAAAATTAAATAATAATTTTGAGAACCCATTGGAGTTGAATGTTGAATCTTAACTTATTATTTTTGGGTTAGTTGGTTGTAAATTAAAATATGGATTATAAAATTAAAAAGTAGGGAGCCCAATTATTCTAATGTGAAATTTTCCCAAATTATAAACTTATTTATGCTGGTAGAGATGTTATCACTTAATTGCTTTCTCATCTATAATTTGTCAATTATATACAATTTTCCTTCTCTCTTTGTTGCGCTCTCTCTCTCTTATTTCTTTTGCCTTATTTTTCTTCCTTCATTCTTATCTGCTTCTTTTCTCTTTTCTCATCTCTTTTTCAAGAAATTCGATAATGAATTTCTTTCGTTTGATTTAGAGTTGTAACGTAACAATTTCTTTTAACAATTTCCTTTCTAGTGGCACTGTTGTTGTTCGAATTGAAATTGTCAATCAATAAAATTCAGTTTTTTATTTCGATATGACATTTGTCGAAGGTTACAATTTATTTTGGATGAAATTTCAAATTGAAAATCGAAAGAGAAGAAAACATTACATACAAAATACATATGAAATCACATACAAAGACATATTGTATGCAATTTATATGTAAATTGTATGAAGCATGGCATACAAGCGGTAACTAAACACATGTTTGACGATGTATCAAGATTGTACTTAAGTTATTGAATACTGAGTTGTATAAAAATTATATTTAAGTTGTAAGTTGTTGTAATTGTATTCATTTATATGAATATTATATGAAAGTTGTAAATAAGTTATGTATTGTATGATATTTGTATAATTGAATTTATGCATTAAATCTGTATAAATGTTATGAAAGTTGAATTGTATATTGTATCATACGTTCTTTTTTCTTGCTCGGTTTGGTTTTCGTTTTGATGCTCGCATCAAATCGATTGTTGTTATTGAATATTTTGCGTTCAAGTTTAAAGCTTTTGGAAAAAGCGCGATTGTTGTTGTCGCCATTAAATTTAAAATATGAAGTTAATTCCTTGTTAAGTTTTACTCTGTGTCAATGGCAGTTAGCGTTTGAGAGTGAAACATGGGAAAAATTTTAGGTAGGAAGTTCTTTTTTTTTTCCAACCCGGTATCCGGTATCTGTTGGGTTTGTTATTTAATAAATAATAACAAAAGAGGTGTGAATGAAAAATGGCGGGGAAAGAAATGGAGGGATGACCCGCGACTCGGTCCGGTCTAGCCCGTTTTTCTTTCCCGGATTAATTTAAATTCGTTTTAAATTTCCCGCAAAAATTTTCAACAGCCATGGCTGTTTTGAAATAGTGTCACATTTGTTCCAACAGTCATGACTATTCTGAAAGGTTGCAAACCTCTTCAGAGGGTCACACCTGTTCCAACAGTCATGACTATTCTGAAAGGTTGCAAATCTCTTCAGAAACATCACCTAGTTGGCTATAAATAGACCTTCAAATTCCAGAATATTTACTTACGAAATTTTCTTATTATCTTCTTATTCTTCTGCACTAAAATTCTAGTGTGTTTTGCTGCCATCGAGTGGTTCGCTAATCATCAGCGTTTTTGGTACCAACACTCCGGTGAGTTAAATTGTTCTATCCTGGGAGGATATATTCCATAATCTCGGGTACTTGAGGGGAATAATTTCCTTAAGGACACATTATGTATTCAGTGGGCTCGATTTGTTCCTTCAACGTTTCAAAAAATATTTGAAGTTCGAATATTATTTTTCAGAATTGTTTCTACTAACTTTCTGTTTTATTTTTCAGAAAGATTACTGTTTATTTACTTACAGCAATACAGATAAATAACAGTATCTATATTAGAGCCCGACTATATCTAGATTCGCGCCGCGTAGAGCCCCTTCGGGGGAAAGTGTTCTTACCAAAGATTTTTCCATACCCATGTCTCGAACTCGAGATTTCTGTTTAAGGGAAAAACAGTCTCATCCACTGCACCACAGCCTTTGGTGGCACTAAAACAAGAAAAAATGCTACACAGACAAATATGATACTTTAACTAGGGGTGTATATGGGTCAGATTGGTTTGGATTTTGTATCGGGTTATTAAATCTAAATACCAAACTAATAAAATTCGGGTTTTTCAATCTCGGAATTTTTCGATAAAATCTTCGTAGCACAAACCATATAAATTATGCTCAAAATATTTCTTTAATACTAGTAAGATACAACTATATAAGGTATTTTTCAAGAAAATAATACAAAATATGATATGTGTCATGGCATCATCCTAAAATATTCAACAATAAAGACAATAAAATTAAGTAATATAAAGATTGTTAATTAAAAAGTCATAATAAAAATAAACATAATCTAAAAGTATAAGTCATGCTAAAATAAGTAGACTAATAAGGGAATATTAATGATTAAACGCTAAAGAAAAATAAATAGGTTATGCATTTTTATCTAAAATATTGCAAACCAAAAATAGATATTTAATATATTGTCGTTCCTAGTATTAAATTGAATTTCTTTTATTAGCATTAGTATTGATTTAATTTTTTTAGGGCTTTTGTTAGTATTATTTAAGTTAATAATATAAATTTCTATAAAATTTATTGGAGTTTTCAAAAATTCTAAGTCCAACCTTGAAATAATAATATCTTAAAAGATAAAATTATAAAAAGTTTAAAAAATATTTATAAATTGCATTACAATAAGTATAGTTATATATTAAATAAATATGTAATGTCACGTTGGTTTGGTTTTGGTTTCATTTTTTTTAGTTAAAATCAAAACAAATCAATTATGGTCAGATTTTTTTCGCAATACTAAACCAAATCATAGTCAGATTTTTTTTCTGGATTTATTTTGTACACCCCTAACTTCAGCCAAGGTTTTCTAGCCCCCTTTTTTTTTTTGGGTAATTGACGGAATTGAAATCTTGTCAACAATTAGCCAATAGCCACTAAAATAAATATAACTGATTCTAAATGCGGAAAAAGAGCTGATCACGATGGTAACTAAGGTAGTACTCAGCCATTAGGAGTCTTTTGAGGAGAAATATATACAAATTGTAAATAAATTAAAAAATAATTAGTTTTGATAATCAGTAAATTTCACTTAAACTGAATAAAATAATTTACAATATAGTATATATAGGAAAATTTTTCAAAAAGAAAATCTTTTTCGAAAACTAAAGTAGGTTTTCAGGGGTTTAATGAATTAACCCATTTCCACGCCTGTTTCAGAGTCCTTAAGTATTCCACCCTCTATTCAAAATGCCAAGAGTTACCTTAACCCTAAGAAGAAGACACAGGTTCATACAAATTCTAAGGCAACCCAGAGTACTAGCAATGGACAATCTACCACCATTTCCCCCTTAACTAGAAAATCCACGGATAATTTATGTCCAACCCCCACAAGCTCAGGACTACCAACCTGCCTCGTGGATGGAAATGGGACTTATGGTCCATGCAGTCTCGTTCAATCTCCAAATCAATGGCCAAGAGTCGATTCTCATACTACACAACACACAATACCTAGCCCATGAGGTTGGTCACGAACAACTTTAAACCAAGTCTGGCTAAACAACATCCTACAACCCCTAGCTCTTTTAATGAACCCACAACTAGCGCATGCAATGAGAAACCAATAGAATTTACCACCACATTTCAATCCAATCTACCCACAGAATGCTCTCCTAGACATGCCATTCTTCCCACCTGAAATGTTAGCCCAACTCAATCCCATATCATGCCATGTGAGAACTATCAACCAGCTTAAGAGCCATTTTTTCCTCAACCATACCAGCAACCTCTACCACCACCTCACCAAGCAGTTCAAGAGCCAGAACTAGTAGAATCAGAAATGGAGGAGGAAGAGGAACCACTCAACATAATCTTAGAACGAGTCCTAGAGTTCTTAAATCTAGACGGGGTAAAGGTATATCTCTTCACGGAGATACAAGAGAAGAGGCATGTGTTAAATTTCCCACTAGCACTATACAAATGCTCGATGGACATTAGACTACCTCAGGATCCAACGGTGGGCAACAGAGCCATAATTCTAGTTCCATAACTGAGAAGGAACCCAATACTGGGGGTAGTGGGGGAGAATGGGGAGCCAACAAACTCAAATCTTAATATCTCTATGAATTTTCCAACCAGCTTCATCATTTGGAACATAAGGGGTGGAAACAAGAAAAATTTTAGAAGAAATTTTAGAGAAATAGTAGACACTCACAGGCCATGCATGGTTGCTTTGTTAGAAACCAGAATGGGAAACCATGTTGAGTTACTTAATGACTTTGGCTTTGCGGTGATGATGGAGGTTCCAGCAGAGGCTCAGGCAGGAGGCATCGTGGTGCTGTATAACCGTGAGATTGTGACTGTTCAAAATTTTGTCCGTAAGAATCAAGAAATCCATGCGAAAATAGAGGTACTACCTATTCGTAAACCTTGACTTTTTAGTACAGTATATTGTAGTATTGACATCCTTAAAATAAATGTTATGTGGGAAACTCTTGAAAACATTAATAGAAATTATATAGGACTTTGGATGGTGGGAGGAGATTTTAATGACATTTTAGGTGCAGATGAAAACTATGGAGGCAGACTCCTGAATGACAATAGGGCTAAGTATCTTTTGTCAAAAGTATGCAAATATACTTGGTCAAATCATAAGCATAAAGGTAAGCGTCTTATAATAGAAAGACTTGAAAAAGTATTAGGAAATGAGGAATGGGTAGACTTATCCCCTAAAAAGTTCTGTAATTCACCTTCCTAAGACTTATTGGAAGCATAATCTTATCCTAATAGAATTAATCCTTAGAAATAGAATTCTTCACAAACAACCCTTTAGGCTTGAGACCTTTTGGTGTAAATATCCGGAATGTCAATCTATAATAAAAAAATAATTGGTTTGGCTCTGACTACTTTAGATCTAGCCAAAATTTTATAATGAATATCAGAGATTGGAAAGATAGAACTTTTGGTGTTATAATGGGTAAAAAAGGAAAATTCTAGCACGACTAAATGGCATTCAGAATTTCAAGAATTATGCCTATTATAATTTCCTCCATACTCTTGAAAATTATTTTAAAAGGGACTATAATGATTTACGTAAGATTGAAGAGGATTATTGGAAAATAAGATCTAGGATAATGTGACTCAATGAGAAAGATGCTAACACAATTTTTTTTCACATTTGTGCCTCAAATAGAAAAAGGAGAAACAAGATAATTTTTTTTAAAGATGATGTAGGAAATTGGATCAATGACT
>MU776047.1:89667-130876 GCA_026770625.1 Nicotiana glauca | reverse complement strand
CCCCCCCCCCATTATGTCACATGTTCGAAGCTACTTTACAAATATTTTTACCACTTCACACTACAAAACAAGTAGGATTAGTCCGTTAAATATAGCTCAACCCCTTGTCTTTTAAACCTAAGCACATTAGACAATCCTTTGCTTGAGATAGAAATTAAAAGGGCTATTTTTTCTTTTAAACCTTTGAAAGCTCCAGGACCGGACATACTTCATCCTTTTTTCTTCCAAAAATACTGAAAAATTATAGGCCCTCCTCCAGTAGTAAAACTATGTCATGACATTTTTAGCACTCAAGAAATACTCAAAATAATAAACAAAATCTATCTTGTCTAATCCCAAAAATTTCAAATACAAATTACATTAGGAATTTCACACTAATTGGGCTTTGAAAGACCATTTATAAAATAATTATAAAAACTCTTGCAAATCGTCTTAAGCCTTTCCTTGAACAAATTATCAATCCCTTTCAAGCATGCTTCATGAAGAATAGAAGAGCTTCTGGCAATCCTATTATCATCCAAGAACTAGACTCCAACTTAATAAAAATTTAAAAGGAATATAAAGTCACATGGTTCTTAAAATTGATCTGGAAAAAGCGTTTGATCGACTAGAGTGGTCTTTTGTCCATCAAACTCTTCAATATTTCAACTTTCCTCCAAAATTCTCAAAACTGCTATTAAATTACATATCAACAAGTTCTATAACAGTTTTAGTTAATGGCTCCATCACAAACTTCTTTGAACCAAGTAGGGAATCAGGCAAGGTGATCCCATATCACCTTATATCTTCATTCTTTCTCTAGAAATGCTACCAAGATATATAAATCATCAAGTTGATATTAGGAATTGGGACCCAATAACCACAGGGAGAAGATGTCCAATTTTCTCCCACTTGTTCTTCGCAGACGACCTTACCCTAATGGCAAAGGTCAATAAAAAATCATGCCATGCCATTAAGAGTGGTTTAGATTATTTTTGTAACTTGTCAGGACAATGTACTAACCCTATTAAGTCCAAAATTCTCTTTTAAAAAAATTATCCTGAAACTCTTATTAAAGATGTTACCAATACGTTAGGTATTCTTTGGTACTTACCTAGGTTTCCCTATTTTAAATACATACCCTAGCCCAAGGGACTACCAATTCATAATTGATAAAATACGGACTAAGCTAGCGGCTTGGAAGATTGAAGTTTATCAATATAGCAGATAGAACAACTCTATCACAATCATGCCTAAACTCAATACCAAACCATTATATGCAATATACATAACTCCCCAGAAAGATCTTTAATAAAATTGATAAAGTTCAAAGAAATTTCATATGGGTACTGTAGGCATGTATATTTTATTAAAATTAAATTCGTAAAATAATTTAGACTATATTTTAAATTCAAGATATATTGGTCCAAATAAATACATGGGTTAATAATATTGAATTAATTATATAAGTCCAATACATATGGGCTAAATAAATAATTCTTAATTCATTTGGATAGCCCATTTAATTGGGCTGAAGTGATGAGCCCACTTCATTATGCCCAAGATGTCATCTTCCTAGAGACCTAGTTTGGTGCCACGTGTCAAATAACGTGGCGAGCCAATAGGATCATGCCACGTGACAAGTCATGCTAAAAGGCCAATGAAATCGCGTCACGTGTACAAGTGACATGTTCTAGCCAATCAAATGCGGACATGCCATACTTCAATTTGATTGGTCGGAAAGATTTTGTTCTTATCATAACTTCTCCCTTCCACAACTATAAATAGGGGTCTTCATAACTCAGAAAAGACACCAGAAGTTATAACAAGAAGCAAGAAAGAGCTCGTGGATCAAACGCTGCAAATTCCTCCACAAGTTTCAAGCTTCAAGCAATCAAGTTCAAGTTCAAGAAATCAAGTTCAAGCTAAAGAATGAAGAACAAACAATTTCAAGCTCAAGAATGAAGAACAAACAATTTCAAGCTCAAGAACGAAGAACAAATCAAGTTCAAGTTCAAGCAATCAAGCTCAAACTCAAGAAAAAGATCATTGTTCCTGGCAACAAACACAGATTCAAGATCAAGCTCAAGGGCCTTTGAATTTATTTACTACTGAAAAGTAGAATCAGAGAAATCATAAAGATTGTAACATTCAAATATTTGAAATAAAATACTACAATTGTTACAATATTTTTGGTCTTGGTTTTATTTTCTCGACGCAAATTTATTGTCTACAAATTCTGGCACGCCAAGTGGGACAATCTCTACCTCTCATCTCAACTTTTCAATCACCAAAGTCTGAGAACGTCGAAATGGATTCGAAGAAAATCAACTCCAGATCAACATCTACTAAGGCTGCTAACTCCAGGTTCTATGCTGATGTGAAAAACATATTCGATGTTACCTTTGGAAGCTTCAGACCAGTTACGAGGAACAAAGCAAGCTCTTTAGGACAACAAGCACCCCAAGTGCCGTCTGCATCAACCCCTATTTTCGGATCTACATCCTCAAAAAGAGCAAGATCTTCCACAAATGCATCTGAAGGAGGAAGCGATGTTGCAAAAAAGATCAAGGAAACTCTTGCTCTCCTTGACCTCTCTGTATCCAAGCAGTCTGTTGTGAAGGAAGATGATGATGATTCAAGTGATGGATCCTCCCCACTTACACCGCATAGCATGAGCCAATCAAAGATAAATCTGTGTGAAAATCCATGCTATTATCTGTCGTCCATGACAATCATGCAAGCCATAGTGAGAAACACTTCATCTATGGAGGAGAAGTTGGCAAACTTGACGGAAGCAATCACTGGCTTGACCAAATGCATGCAAAATCAAGAGGCTAGAATTGACAAGCTAACAGACAGGGTGGGAATCTTGATGGAAGAAGAATCCACCCATGCACCCGGCAAGCTCCCAGAAGTTCTAGAGAGTGACTCTCCCCCGAGACAAGGAACATCCACTAAGGCTATCCCTATCTCATCTGAAGGGATGATTCCAATCTATCAACTGAAGAAGTTCATCGAAGGAACCATTGAGAACAAATACGAAGTTGCTGCCAAATCCTCCCTTACATATGCAAAGCCGTACACTACAAAGGTCGATATGTTGAAGATGCATGTTGGCTATCTACCTCTAAAGTTTTAACAGTTTGATGGTAAAGGTAACCCAAATCAACATGTTACGCACTTCGTGGAGACGTGCAACAATGCTGGGACTTATGGAGATTACCTTATCAAGAAGTTTGTTCGCTCGCTAAAAAGAAATGCTTTTAACTGGTACATGGACCTCGTGGCTGGATCTATCGATAACTGGGATCAACTAGAGAAAGAGTTCCTCAACTGCTTTTATAGTACGAGACGTATTGTGAGTATGATAGAACTTACAAATACTCGTTAACGAAAGGGGGAGCATTATCGACTTTATAAATCATTTTAGGAATGCAAGCATTAACTACAAAGACAGGCTTAGTGAAGCTTCAGGCATAGAGATGTGCATCCAAGGCATGCATTGGGGATTGCGCTATATCTTGCAAGGTATCAAGCCTAGCACATTTGAAGAACTTGCAACTCGTGCCCATGACATGGAATTGAGGATGGCCTATGCTAGAAATGAAAGGCTGCCCATCTATGGACCTCGCAAAGCGAATGACAAGCAAGAAGTCAGGAAGTGGGGCAAGTTCGTTCCCAAGTCTGAAATCAAAAAAGCTATGAATGTCAATACGTCACCTATGAAGTACACGAAGAAGGTGAGCAAGAAGCAGAGTATGAAATCCACTTCTTTTCAAGACAAGCCAAGTGGAAAGTTGACTCTAAAAGAGATGCAGGAGAAAGAGTACCCATTCCTGGATTCTGATGTGCCAGCCATTTTCGAAGAACTCCTCGAGTTAAATCTCATTGAGCTTCCGGAGATGAAGCGACCAAATGAAGCTGGGAAAACAAATGACCCAAACTACTGCAAATATCACCGACTTGTAAGCCACCCTCTGGAGAAGTGCTTTGTCTTCAAGGACAAAGTCATGGACTTGGCTCGTGAAAAGAAGATCGTGCTGGAAGATGAGGAAGCAAGCGCAAACCAAGTCTCTATCGCCTTTGGCTCATTTAGTCCGGATGAATTATGCGGTATTAAAGAAAGTAAAGATGAAGAATTACTGGAGAACAACAAAGTTGAAGACGATCAACCTGATGATGATGAAGGTTGGACGTTGGTGACTCGTCGTAGGCGCCACAAAAGGAGTCCACGAAAAGAATTAGGAGGACCACCAACAAGGAAGATGATGGTAAAAAGACCAATAAAAAAGAATCCAGTTAGGCGTTTGAAGAAAGCAAAAGTGGAGATGCACCACCCTCAAAAGCCACGAAATCCAGTAACCTTGGAGGAATTTTTACCAAGTTGGTTCCGCACGAAGATTTCCCATGAGGGCATTGATGCCTCTTGTTGCC
The DNA here is from genome assembly GCA_026770625.1 of Nicotiana glauca. NCBI lineage: Eukaryota > Viridiplantae > Streptophyta > Magnoliopsida > Solanales > Solanaceae > Nicotiana > Nicotiana glauca. The sequence goes on along the minus strand of MU776047.1, from coordinate 126,460 downwards.
ACGCTGATAAAGGGGAAGAAAAGAGTGATGACCTACCGTTGGCACCATCTTCAGAAAAGCCTATCGAGTCCACTCCTCAAGAAGTTAATGCTTGTGAGGAAAAGATCACGTTCACAAATGACGATCTTTTGCTAGGTGACACTCCTCATAACCGCCCATTGTATCTGGTTGGTTATATGCGCGATGAAAGGGTAAATCGGATTTTGGTTGATGGAGGATCCTCAGTGAACATTTTGCCAATCCACACTGTGAAAGAACTTGGTATTCCCATAAAAAAACTCTCAAAAAGTCATGTGATAATCCAAGGATTCAACCAAGGGGGGGAAAGAGCCATAGGCGCGATCAGGCTGAGAATCACTATTGAATATATGCAATCAAGTGCATGGCTGCATGTGATCGACGTGAAGACTTCATACAATGTTTTGCTTCGGAGGCCTTAGATACATGAGAATAAAGTAGTTCCATCTACCCACCATCAATGTTTAAAATACTACGAGGGTGAAGTCGAGAAGACAGTAGTTGCTGATGATGAGCCATTCACCGAGGCTGAGTCACACTTCGCTGATGCAAAGTTCTACTTGAAAAGCTGCATTGTGAAGGAGTTGAAAGCTGATGATGGCATGAAAAGCAAGAATAAAGATCCCTCAACTAAAATAGAAGAGGGGACTACTGGTGAAGCCAAAGCTGCTAGCAAGGAGGTACAACCCAATGCGAATAAATCTTATAGAGGGAATATTACGTCTTATGGCAAGAAAGTAAGTCCAACGCTCCAATATGTCCTTAAAAGGAAGAAAGATGAAAGTGAATCATCTAATCGCCAAGCCAACATGCTATAGGAATTAACTCTTTCGATAAAACGAATTGAGGCAGTAAAGTCGTTCTCAATGCCATTTGCAGGGTTTGTAGCCCAAAATCGTTTGCAAAATGTGGCACTCCCTAGAAACTGTACAGATGAAGGTTTTGACCCTAACGCTTACAAGCTATTTGCAAAAGCTGGATACAATCCCAAATGAGCCGTCAAAGTTAGGGAAGCTCCCATCGAAAGCTGCAATGAGGCAATCATGTGAAGGTTTGGGATACAAGCAACTATTACTAGTGCACATTTCAATAAGAAGGGTGAGCAATAACTATATCACTGTAGAAGATGAATCAGCCGCTTCTAACAAGCCTTCTGTCATTGATCGACTTGGAAGATCACCTGTGAGGACCTCCGTGTTTGAAAGATTGGGTCCACTAAAGAAGGGGAACAAGTTTCGGAGAAATTTTCAAAGCATAAGAACACCCGCTTCCCCCAAAATCCAGGAGATCTCTCAGGATTTCCAAGTTTGGTTCCTTCTAGAATAAGGCGACAAACAAAACGTGTGGTTTCATGTAAAGAAGTATTGAAGGTAAAGCCTTGTACTGTGGTCTATACTAAGGAACGCAATGAAGACAAAGAAAGTGTAGGTTCTTCGTATCATGTTACTTTACGAATCGAGAATGGCATTCCATCTTCGATGGAAGATAATGCGAAATTGGAGGATGTTTCACCGTATTATCACATATCCTTCAATGATGGGGACTCTCAAGAAGATGAAGATGCAAAAGATGCTCGTCCTAAACTTGAAGAAGGAGCAAAGACGATAGTTGATTCCTTAAAAGAAGTTAACCTTGGCACCGATGAAGAACCAAGACCCACCTACCTAAGTGCTTTACTTGAAGCTGACGAAGAGAGCACTTATATTGAATTACTCAAAGAGTTCAGGGATGTATTTGCTTGGAGTTACAAAGAGATGCCTGGATTGGACCCGAAAGTAGCAGTCCATAACCTTGCAATAAAAAATGGTGCTCGCCCTATTAAACAAGCTCAAATGTGCTTTAGAACGGACTTGGTTCCCCTGATTGAAACTGAAGTTAACAAAGTCATTGAAGCTGGATTTATTCGGGAAGTAAAATACCCAACATAGGTTTCAAGTATTGTCCCTGTAAGGAAGAAGAATGGCCAGATTCGAGTATGCGTTGACTTCAGGGACCTCAATAATGCATGTCCCAAAGATGAATTCCTGCTTCCTATTCTAGAGCTAATTATCGATGCTACTACTGGTTACGAGGCAATGTCTTTCATGGACGGTTCGTCGGGCTATAACCAAATTTCCATGGCACTAAAAGATGAAGAGCTTACTGCATTCCGCACCCCCAAGGGTATTTTTTGCTACAAGGTAATGCCTTTTGGCTTGAAGAATGCTGGTGTTACTTACCAAAAGGCTATGCAGAATATTTTCGACGATCTTCTCCACAAGAATGTCAAATGCTATGTTGACGACTTGGTGGTGAAATCAAGAGAGACGGGCGACCACATGAAAGACTTGAGGATGGTATTTGAATTACTCAAGAGGTACCAACTTAGGATGAATCCATTGAAATGTGCCTTTGGAGTTACTTCTGGAAAGTTCCTTGGTTTCATTTTCTGACATCGAGGGATTGAAATTGATCAAGCCAAAATGGATGCCATTTTAAAAATGCCTGAGCCTCAAGACATCCATGAATTGAAAAGTCTGCAGGGAAAGCTAGCATACCTTAGAAGATTCATATCAAACCTGGCTGGGAGGTGCCAACCATTTAGTCGCCAAGGCGTTCCTTTCAAACGGGACCAAGCTTGTAGCAATGCCTTCGAAAGTATCAAAAACTACTTGATGAAGCCTCCAGTTTTAGCAGCTCCTATACCTACAAAGCCATTGATATTATACATTGTCGTGCAGGAAAGGTCTGTTGGAGCACTGTTGGCCCAAGAAAATAGTGAGGGGAAAGAAAACTCTCTTTACTACTTGAGCAGGATGATGACACCTAACGAGTTGAATTATTCGCCAATTGAAAAGTTGTGTTTGGCGCTAGTCTTCTCAATTCAAAAGTTGAAGCACTACTTTTAAGCTCATATTGTCCATCTTATTTCTAAAGTAAATCCCATCAAACTCGTGATGTCAAAACCTGTTCTTAGTGATCGACTAGCGAGATGGTACCTCCAATATCAACAATTCGAGACTTTGTACATCCCTCAAAAGGCTGTAAAAGGACAAACATTAGCAGAACTCTTGGCAGATCATCCTATACCTGATGATTGGGGGCTAACTGATGAATTACCTGATGAGGACGCAATGGTCATTGAAGTTCAACCTCCACGGAAGATGTACTTTGATGGAGTTGTGCATCGTGGGGGAGCCGGGGCTGGCATAATATTTGTCACTCCCTAAGGTGAAGTCTTGCCCTACTCCTTCACCTTGACACAACTCTGTTCCAATAATGTTGCCGAGTATCAAGCATTAATAATTGGGCTTGAAATGGTCGTTGATATGAAGAAATTGCAATTGCAAGTCCTTGCTAACTCCCAGTTAGTAGTCAATCAGCTTTTGGGTAGTTACGAGGTCAAGAAGCCTAAATTACACCCATATCTTGATTACGCTAAAAAGTTTATAGGGTGGCTCGATGATGTGACTATTCAGCATGTGCCAAGGAACGAAAATAAGAAGGCTGATGCTTTAGCTTCTCTAGCTTCATCATTAGCCCTGCCTGACCAAGCGCAAGTTACCGTCTGCCAAAAATGGGTAGTACCACCGCCAAATGAGGCTGAAGGTGAAGAAAACAAACTCAAGCATCTTGTTGTTTCTGAAGTTGAGAAAGAAGAATGGCGACAACCCATTATAGACTACTTATGCTATGGGATACTTCCAAAAAATCCGAGGAGAAGGACTGAAATCCGTCATCGTGCACCTCGCTTCCTTTACTACAAGGATACTCTATATAGAAGGTCATTCGAGGGAGTACTTTTGCGATGCCTAGGAGAAGAAGAAGCTCTCCAAGCTTTGCAAGAGGCACATTCTGGGGTATGTGGGTCACACCAGTCTGGACCAAAGCTCCACTTCCATATAAAAAGGATGGGATATTATTGGTCAATGATGGTAAAGATTGCTTGGACTATGCTCGAAGATGCAAGGCTTGTCAATTCCATGCGAATTTTATCCATCAACCTCCTGAAGTGTTGCACCCAACTGTTGCATCCTGGCCATTTGACGCTTGGGGATTGGATGTTGTTGGACCGCTGCCAAAGCCCTCTGGTGGACACCTACACATCTTGGCTGGAACTGACTACTTCTCAAAATGGGCTGAAGTTGTTGCCCTTAAGGAAGTAAAGAAGGAAAATATTGCAAATTTTATCCGAGTAAACATTATTTATCGCTTTGGTATTCCTCGTTACATAATAACGGATAATAGAAAGCCATTCGATAATAGGTTGATGAACAAGATTTGTGATCTCTTTGGCTTCAAGCAATGTAACTCTTCGATGTACAATGCTGTCGCCAATGGTCTAGCTGAGGCATTCAACAAGACTCTATGCAACTTGTTAAAGAAAGTCGTCTCCAAATCCAAACAAGATTGGAATGACCGTATGGAAGAAGCTCTATGGGCATATAGGACGACTCACCGCATGCCAACACAGGCGACTCCTTATTCACTCGTTTATGGAGTCGAAGCCGTCTTGCCACTTGAGCGTCAAATACCTTCGTTACGACTGGCTATTCAAGAAGGGATCACTGATGAAGAAAATGCTCGACTTCGATTAGCAGATTTGGAAGCTCTTGATGAAAAGAGTTTGGAAGCTCAACAGAGTCTCGAATGTTATCAAGCTCGATTATCTCGCGCCTTCAATAAAAAAGTTCCCCCAAGATCCTTTCAAGTATGAGATCAAGTCCTTGCCATACGAAGACCAATAATTACTTCCCATAAACCTGTAGGAAAGTTCACTTCAAAATGGGATAGGCCATATGTCGTACAAGAAGCTTACTCAAGTGGGGCTTACAAGCTGGTTGATGCAGATGACATGAGAATCGGCCCCATCAATGGAATATTCTCAAAAAAGTATTATCCTAGAAGTTGCAACGCTCCTCGACGTACGAGCCTAAACTGCAAGTTATGACACTCCTCGATGTACGAGCCTAAATTGCAAGTCATGACGCTCCTTGACGCACGAGCCTAACTGCATGTTTCTACACTCCTAGCCCGCAAGAGTATAAAATGTGTACGGCCCACAAAAAAAATTCGCTAGGTTGAAAATCTCGAAAGAGGCGGCCTAGACAAAAGTTAGGACGTAAAAAAAAAATCTACCCTGTCTGAACTACGATATGACTTGATCCTCTTCACCAAGGTACGTAAGCAGCTTAGAGTTTCATTCTAAATTCAGTCGCATAAGTTCAAAAGATACATATTGCCCCAATTGTTGTTCAAATAAAGTATGAAGGAATATAAGATCAAGCTGAAACGCCAACCTCCTGTTGACCTTTGATCTCATTTGATTTAAAGGGGGCAGCCCTCCATGGTAAATTGATATTTTCAATGGGCAGATTTTAGGAGGATGTCAAGTATTTGGATTGATGTGCAGGGATTCTCTAAATCTTCAGGTTCCCCAAACCTTCAAGTTTGTAGGTCTCCATGTCCGCCCTCCGCCTTAAAAAAAAAGGGAAGAGAAGAGAGGTGTCAAAAGGAAACACAAGTATATGGAAAAGATTGCTTGGTACTATGTTTCAAATTCAGTGAGACTTGAACCCAAGATATTTGCGAGAATATAGCTCTTAAATTTCGATTTATGGCAAGTAAGACATCTTCCGATCTCGAGGCTTCCACACCAAGATATGTATTTTTTGGTGAGACTGCGCAAATATGAAATTGATAGCGTGGTGCAATATAAAATTGATTTCAAAATATTGTCTGGGATGATTCTAAAGTTCTTTGATTGAGAATTTTGGATATGTTCTAGATCTTGAAGCCTAATTTTCAATAAATCAAGCAGTTCATAATTTCGATATTCGTACACCAAGATATGATTTTTTTGGTGAGACCGCACATATCTGGAATTGATAGCGTGGTGCAATATAAAGTTAATTTCAAAATATTGTATGGGACGATTCTGAAGTTGTTTGATTGAGAATTTTGGATATGTTCTAGATCTTGAAGTCTAGGTTTCAATAAATCAAATGGTTCATAATTTTAACGTTCCTACACCAAGATACGACTTTTTTGGTGAGACTACACATATCTGAAATTTCCTACGTGGTGGAATCTATAGTTGGATTTAAAATATTATATGCGTCAATTCTAAAGGTGTTTGATTCTAAGTTTTGGATAAGTTTTAGATATTGAAGCTAATTTTTGAGAAATGAAACGGTTCGTTATTTGGACTCTCCCACGACAAGATGTGAATCATTTGTTACAAGCACGTAAAGCTGAAAATTATGCAACTAAGATAAAAGTCGAACAATGTAAATCAAAAGAGAAGCTGAAATATTTAAGCCCTCGAAGTCTCCAAGTTGAAGTCTTCAAGTGTATTCAAGTTGAAGTCTCAAAGTTGAAATCTTCAACCCCAGTCGGTCTTCAAGTTGAAGTCTTCAAATCCGCTGATCTTCAAGTTGAAATATTTAGGCCCTCTAAGTCTCAAAGTTGAAGTCTTCAAGTCCATCAGTCTTCAAGTTGAAGTCTTCAAATTCGCCGATATTCAAGTTGAAATATTTAGGCCCTTCAAGTCTCAAAGTTGAAGTCTTCAAATCCGTCGGTCTTCAAGTTGAAGTCTTCAAATTCGTCGATCTTAAAGTTGAATTGTTTAAGCCCTTCGAATCTTCGAGTTGAAGTCTGCAAAGTCCGCCAAATCTTCAAAGTTTTCCAAGTGTTCAAGTTGATGTCGTCTTCGAGTTGAAGCTTTATAACTTTCCAATGTTAAGGTGGACATATAAGTCCCTTTGCACCTTAAGTTGTCCTCTTCGTGAGTTTGTCCTTAAAAGGAACTATAACTTTCCAATCTTAAGGTGGACATATGAGTCCTTTTGCACCTTAAGATGGCCTCTTAGCGGGTTTTTCCTTAAAGGAACTATAACTTTCCAATCTTAAGGTGGACATATGAGTCCCTTTTCACCTTAAGTTGGCCTCGCCGATAGTCAAGCCACATTGAGAGTAATATCTCCAGTAGTCGGGTCACATTGAGAGTAATCTCTCCGGTAGTCGGGCCGCATTGAGAGTAATCTCTCCGGTAGTCGGGCCCCATTGAGAGTAATCTCTCTAGTAGTCGGGCCACATTGAGAGTAATCTCTCCGGTAGTTGGGCCATTTTGAGAGTAATCTCTCCGGTAGTCGGGCCACATTGAGAGTAATCTCTCCGGTTGTCCGGCCACATTGAGTGTAATCTCTTCGGTAGTCGGGCCATTTTGAGAGTAATCTATCCGGTAGTCGGGCCACATTGAGAGTAATCTTTCCAGTAGTCAGACGATTTTGAGAGTAATCTCTTCGGTAGTCGGGCCACATTGAGAATAATCTCTCCAGTAGTCGGCCCATGTAAGTAATCTCTCTAATATTTGGGCAGGGAAGAGTACCACCCCTCACACCCTAAGACCGCCTTCTTCGTGCGTGGATCATCTTGTTGAACAAGAACATATCTTTCTCGCTTGACCTGCAATAAAAAAATATAATAAAAGAAGAAAAACACAAAAATAGAAAAAGAAATTACCTTCGATGATACTTCACAAGCGTGAAAGGCACTTGAAATTGATGATCTTGAGTTGAAGAATGTGCAACCTTATATATATGATTAGGTAGGCTACTGAGAACTAATTCTCGGTGTGGGATCACGTTAAAGGCGGCAACTTTTATCTGTTTCCTACATGGACTTGGTTGCTTGACTTTACCGTATCCAAATAGAAGCCAACTGAAGGAATTCAATGTCGAGTTGGAATTGAAAGAAAATCAATATTAAACTATGTGATAAAGTCCGTACAAGCTGACTAGAGAATAATGCTTACGTGTGATTCTTCAAAGGAATTAATACGTGACAATGTCAAAAGCACAGAAGGTGATTACGTTTGGTCATTAGATTCAATGTGCAACAAGGATCATGGAATTAAATTATTTTATTCAAGGTGCTACTTCTAAAGTGATAGTAAATAAGTTTTATTTTAATTGGACAAAAATGAGTTACCTTAAGCTGTATTTGGAAGATGCATTCATAGTAAATCCATGAAAGCATTCAGAAATGGCAAAATACGAATTGTTTTTCTTAGAACTAATACTTCAAATCTAGTCTTTAAAGTTTACACTTTGACAAGTCTTGAAGTAGGGTTATTTGTAGGTATGTATATTTTATTAAAATTAAATTCGTGAAATAATTTAGATTATATTTTAAATTCAAGATATATTGGTCCAAATAAATATATGGGCTAATATAATTGAATTAATTATATAAGTCCAATATATATAGGCTAAATAAATAAGTCTTAATCCATTTGTCTAGCCCATTTATTTGGGCTAAAGTGATGAGCCCACTTCATTAAGCCCAAGATGTCATCTTCCGTGAGGCCCAGTTTGGTGCCACGTGTCAAATGACATGGCGTGTCAAGTCAAACGGAAGAGCCAATAGGATCATGCCACGTGACAAAGCATGATAAGTCACGCTAAAAGGCCAATGAAATCGCGCCACGTATGTAAGTGACATGTTCTGGCCAATCAAATGCGGACATGTCACACTTCAATTTGATTGGTCGGAAAGAGTTTGTTCTTATCACAATTCCTCCCTTCCACAACTATAAATAGGGGTCTTCATAACTCAGAAAAGATACCAGAAGTTATAACAAGAAGCAGGAAAGAGCTCGTGGATCAAATGCTGCAAATTCCTCCACAAGTTTTAAACTTCAAGCAATCAAGTTCAAGTTCAAGCTCAAGAACGAAGAACAAACAATTTCAAGCTCAAGAACGAAGACCAAATGAAGTTCAAGTTCAAGCAATCAAGCTCAAGCTCAAGCTCAAGAACAAGATCATTCTTCCTGGCAACAAACATAGATTCAAGATCAAGCTCAAAGGCCCTTGAATTTATTTACTACTGAAAAGTAGAATCAGAGGAATCATAGAGATTGTAACACTCAAATATTTGAAATAAAATACTATATTATTGCGATATTTTCGGTCTTGATTTTATTTTCTCGACGCAAATTTATTGTCTGTAGGTACTACCATGGAAAGGAAGAAAATTCATCTTATTAAATGGTCCACTGTTTGCCAAGCAAAAGCTAATGGAGGCCTTAGAATCCATAATATAAATTCTAAGAATTTATGCACTCTCGCTAGCATGCTATGGAGAATGCTCACTAATGCTACTACACCCTGGACTAGACTAATGTTCTCTTCCTATGCATCTAGCAATGCTAAAATAAATATTTTTTTATTTGAAAAAGCATTCAAAAAGGATGGAATTATGTTCTAAAAGTAGTATTTGGTCACCTCATAATCATTCCAACATGAACATATGAGAAACCAATTGGATTCCAAAGTTAGGAAGCCTTAGGAAAACAATAGAGGGCCCCTCTTAAATAAGGATTATTCCATAAAATTAAAAGACATCTTTGATGGAAAAAACTGGTTCTTTGATAAAATCTCCCTCATCAAATAACAGTAAAGAAAAAATCACCAAGGTAAGAATTCTTCTAAAGGGTCCAACTAGTGACATTTCAATATGGTCACCAACTACAAAAGGTTTTTTTACGACCAAAACTTGCTATAACCTAATTGAGCCTCCAAAAAGCACCCAAGTAGATTTCAAATGGATTTGGAAATTAGCATGCCCAAATAAAATAAAATTCTTCTTATGGCAATGTCTCCATAATAGGATACCTTGTAGAAAATACCTAGACAAGATTGGCTTAAATATCAATCCAATATTAATATAAAAGTTTTTGGATAGTCTTAGGTGGTAACATTACTATAATACTCAAGATGAATACTAGCTTATTCAGCGAAAAGCTTTTGACTACCCAATAAAAAATAATTTTATAAATTGGGACTCTTTCTTTCCGTTTGCTATATGGTATATTTGGTTAAATAGGAACAGTAACAATCAAAACAACATTGAAATTCCTATTAATGGTAATTATATTATTGAAAAGGCAACTGAATTCAAACTCCTCATTGAAAAAAGTATGTACACTCCTAAAAAAACTCTCAATAAAATTGAATGACACAAACCACCAAAAGGATGGTTTAAACTAAATATTGGTGTTAGTTTTAACAGTTGTATACAAAAATATGGTCTGGGAGGTATATTCAGGAATGTCAATGGACATTGGGTAGTGGGCTTTGGAAAATCATCCCATGCAAGCGGATCATTAGAAGCAGAAATAAAAGATCTACTACAGGGACTCAAAATAGCACAAGAATGGGGAATGTTCCCTCTTGAGATATGATGGAAATCAGAGAATATAGTGGGAAAAACTTTTTGATTATTTTTCTTGAATTAATGTTTGCAGTGTAAAATGATGTATATATACTAAACTCTAAGAAGGAAGAATACAAAGAAGAGTAACAAACCTATACATGTGTCTAATCCTAATTGTGTATCTGATAACAAACAAAAAAAATCTTTACAAATAATGCAAAAGTAAGTATTATCCATTAGCTCTTCTAGAAGGTCCTGGGTCCTTCAACTGAAATTCATCTTTGTATTTAGTAAATAAGATGGACATTTCTGATATGTCCACGTTAGAATTTAATGACTGACTTTGATTATATTGATTTGTAAAATAAGACTTTGACTGTTTTTGACTTAAAGTCTTCTTGTTTCTATCGATCAACAGATGTCTTCTCTCTTCTGAAACAAGTTTCTTTGCTTTATCAGCCATGAAAATTTTGTTACCAACATCCCCCCTCAAGTTGGAGGGTGAAAGAGACATGCCCAACTTTCCCACAATACGATGATGTTAAGTCCCAGGCAATGGCTTAGTGAATATATCGGCAATCTGAGATAATGAGGGAATGAAGGAAAGAGAGTTGAGACCGGCGAGAAACTGTTGACGGACAAAGTGACAATCCAAGTTAACATGTTTCGTCCGTTCATGGAATACTAGATTTTTTGAAATATGAATAGAGGCTTTGCTATCTGAATGAAGCGAGACAGGAAGCGATGGTTTGACAATCAGATCCGAGAGAAGATGAACCAGCCAAGTGATTTCGGCAACGACACGGCACATTGAGCTGTACTCTGCTTCAGCAGATGAGAGAGAGATGGAGGGTTAGTTCTTGGATTTCCAAAAAATTAAAGATCCTCCTAAGATGATAAAGAACCCACTAACTGAACAATATGAATCACAGCAAGCTCCCCAATCAGAATCACAAAAGGCAAGGAGCTGCAGAGATGGGTCTGAATTGAGGAAAAGACCAAACTTGGCATCAATAAAAGGTATCGCAGGCAGTATAGATGATTCAAAATAAGGACGCCGATGCTGCTGCATATATTGACTTAAATATTGGACATCAAACAAAAGATCCGGTTGAGTATGAGTCAAATAGCTGAGTTTTCTAACAAGAGAGTGTACAGACTTTATTTTTGTGCAGCCAAAATCAGAAATGAGATCTAAGGTGAATTTTCTTAAACTAAGGATCAATCCTTGTTTTTCACGTATAATTCCATACCAAGGAAGCAACTTCCTTCCCCAAGGTTTTTAATTTGAAACTCCAAATCAAGAAATTCCTTTAATACACGAATTTCAGTGGGATCATTTTCCGTAATCAAAATATCGTCTACATAGAATGATAGGATAGAGATACCAGTGTCTGAGTATTTGAAGAACAATGAATAATCATTAAGGGAGTGAGAGTACCCTTTGAAGTTTAGAACTGCAGTGAGTCTTACGTACCACTGTCGTGAGGCTCATCTAATCCCATAGAGAGACTTCTTTAATTTGCAAACATGGTTGGGACTGGGAGAAGTTAATCCGGAAGGGAATTTCATGTTGACTTCCTCTTGTATGTCTCCATGAAACAAAGCATTGTTCACAACTAATTGAAATAATCTCCTATTATTTTTAACTGATATGGCCAAGAGACATCGCACTGTGGTCATTTTGACCACTGGAGAAAAAGTCTCAGTGAAATCGATCTCCTCTCTTTGTGTATCCCCCCTCAAAACAAGCCTTGCTTTGTACCTTTCAACACTCCTATCTGAATGATATTTGACCTTATATACCCACTTGTAAGGCAATTTCTTTTGTCCTTTGGGTAGTTCAACAGTGTCCCAGGTACCATTGGACTCTAAGGCATGAAGCTCCTTAGCCATTGCTTCCTGATAGCTAGGGTGTTGTACAGCCTGAGAAAAATGTGTGGGTTCTATAATGTGAGAAATGGAGTAAAAAGGGGTTTGGTTGGTAGAGGATAGAGATAAAATAGGTAAAATCTGCTGCTGCAAAACAGGTTTTAGTGAGATCTGCCAAATATACTGTGTTACAAACATAATCTTTTAAATATGTTGGAGGGTTATGTGGTCGAGAAGATCTTCTAAGAGTTTCTGCTTATAGGGGCTGGACTATTGGAGAATGAATGATAGAAGGAGAATAGGGAAGGATAGGAGAAGGTAAAGAGACAAGAGTAGAGATTGGAATAGAGGACATAGATTCTATGTGAGAAGAAGGAGCACGAGAAGGAATAGGACTAGGAAAAAGTGTGGAAATGTCCCGGGAATCAAAGGGAAAAGGGGGAAACAGAGTAGTGGATTGTGTCTTTATAGAAAAAGAAAAAATGTGCTAAAAAAATATGATATCTCTAAAGATAAAAAAAATTCTAGATGTGAGATCAAGAACCTTATATCCTTTTTACCAAAATGATATCCAAAGAAAACACACTTCGTGGACCTAGGCTCAAGCTTTGTTCTATGTGGACACTTTGTAAAAACATAACAAAGACAACCAAAATTTTTAAGAGAATCATAAGAGGGTTTCTTTCCAAACAAAAACTCATAGGGTGATTTGAAATGCAAAACTTTGGATGGAAACCTATTGATCAAAAAGATTGCTGTTAACAAATACTCACCCCAATAGGTGATAGGAACATTAGATTGAAATAACAAAGATCTAGAAGTTTCAAGGAGATGTTTATGCTTTTTTCGACAATACTATTTTGTTGTGGTGTATTGACACAAGTAATTTGGTGTAGTATCCCTTGTATAGAGAAAAATTCAGAGGTAAAAGAACTTGTTCCTAACTCAAGTATATTATCGGATCTGATAGTTTTAACCTTTGTATTGAATTGAGTCTTGACCATAGCTAAAAAATATTTCAACATACTGAAAGCATTACTTTTAGTCTTGAGAAGGTAGGTCCATGTGGCTCTATTATAGTAAAGGAAGTACTTATAACCTTGATAAGTTAATATCTTATATGGTAATTTAAATAATCTCAAAAACAGAAGTACTAGAGATATTGCTAGATGAAAATGGTAATTTAGATTGTCTTGCTTTAAAACAAACATCACATGGATAATTGAATTTAGACACAAAAAGATTGTGAAAACTAAAAATATTCTTCATATTAGATAATGGCATATTCCCTAATCTCATGTGCCATAGGCTTACATCAGAGTTTGATTTGGACACTGAATGAAAAGCTAAACTATCCTTGCATTTATTACAAGCAGAGAAAGACTTAGGAACTGGTGAAATGACTGGCTCTAAATGATGTTTGGCTTAAACTGGCTAGAGTAGATAAAGACCATCTTTAACCCTACCGAGAACCACTGGCCTCTTCATTGAAGGAGCCTGTAAAATTGCAGCAAAAGAAGCAAAGAGTAAGAGACAATTAAGATATTTTGTGAGCTTATGAATAGATAAGAGATTGTATCTAAAATCAGGCACATAAAAGACATTTATCAAAGTCAAGTCTGATAGCACTTGAACACTTCCTATTTGATGAACCTTGATCCTGTGAGAGATAGGAAGATTTACATAAACTAGCTTAGTTGAAGGTTTTATATCGAAGAGAATGAAATAGTCGTAAGTCATATGTTCTGTTGCTCCAGAATCCAATATCCAATAAATAAAATTGATATGAGAAAAATAACTGGAAGAGTTAAGATCAAGCTGTATTATACCAGCACAATTAGCAGCAGTGTTGGATTCATAAACCTGTTCTCCTTGTTGTCCTATTTTCACCTGCTGAAGTAACTGAAAAAGTTGAGAAAACTGATCATATGTGATGGGATTCCCTGATGATTGTGTATCTGTTGTTGCAGGTGTTGACACATTATCTTCAGAAGTCATTACTTGATTGCTGTGAGCTCCACCTTGAAATTTTCTGGACTTTGTGAACTTGAAGGAAGATGGGAATCCAATAATCCTATAACATTGATCAATAGTATGTCAGGGCTTCTTGCAGTAATTGCAAAACAGGTTAGACTTCTTTCCTTCAAAATGTGCTTTGAATTTCATGTATGTTCTTCCTGTTTTATGAGTATTTCCCTGCTGATATGAGGCCAAGAAGGCAGATTCAGTAGGGTGTTGAGCAACATGAATCTCACGCTGCTTCTCATCTTGAATGAGCAGTGAATAGGCCAAGTTCACACTAGGTAAAAGTGATATCATCAGCATGTTACTGCACATAGCTGAGTAGGTCTCATTGAGCCCCATAAGGAATTGGATAAGTCAACCATCTTGAAGAGATTTGAGAGATTTTGTCTTACCTCCACAACTACTAGTGCATGTATAATGATCACAGGTATTAAGAGCATCAAGCTCATCTCAAATCCTCTTAATTTTGGTGTAATATCCTGGAATTTCTGAGTTCCCCCGAACAAGGTCGCTTATTTCCTTTTAAAGATGGTAGAGTTGAGCTCTATTTGACTGACCAAAGCGATCCGCTAACTCAGTCCAAATTTCTTTTGCAATCTTGGAGTACAATACACTTTCTGCTATATCCTTGGAGAGCAAATTCAAGATCTAAGAGATTATTATATCGCTGCAGCGGTTCCATGGTTTGAATAGAGGATCAGAAGGATCTAGCTGGGTGAAGCTCCCATCAACATAACCAAGCTTGTTCTTGGCTGAGAGAGCAATAACTATGGCTCTTCTTCATCCTCCATACCCTTTGCCATCAAAAACAGTGTTAACCAGTACCATCCCTGGAGAATCCGAAGGATGAAGATAGTATGAATGAGTTGAGTCATTGATAGCTGGTGTTCATGTCGCTGCAACAGGTGAATCAGAGTTGATAGTAGAAGCTTCAGTACCAGGAGCCATTAGAAGAGAGCTAAAGAGAAGCTGAGTTTGATAAAGAAGAAAGCAAATGAAGAAGAAAAAAAATTGTAATGAGATCATATCCTATAGCTCTGATACCATGAAGGAAATCAGAGAATATAGTGATAAATTTTTTTTTGATTATTTTTCTTGAATCAATGTTTACAGTGTACAGTGATGTATCTATATATAGTACACTCTAAGAAGGAAGAATACAAATAAGAGTAACAAACCTATACACGTGTCTAATCCTAATTGTGTATTTAGACAAATAAAAAGAATCTTTACAAACAATGCAAAAGTAAATATTATCCATTAGCTCTTCTAGAAGGTCCTGGGCCCTTCAGCTGAAATCCATCTTTGTATTTAGTAAATAAGATGGACGTTTCTGATATGTCCACGTTGGAATTTAATGAAGGTCTCTGGTTATGTTCATTTGTAAAATAAGACTTTGACTGTTTTTGACTTAAAGTCTTCTTGTTTCTATCGATCAACAGATGTCTTCTCTCTTATGAAACAAGTTTCTTTGCTTTATCAGCCATGGAAATTTTGTCACCAACAAGATAGAGACAGATTCTGTGGAGGTGATTCAATCTATCCAACAGGGCAATAGATTATATGATGATATTGTTAATGAATGCAAGTTGTTAATGCACCCGCAGAAGGAGATAACCCTCCAGCATACATTCAGGCAAGGGAACAGTATAACTCTTCAAATGGCTAAGAAGGCTGCGGATCAAACGAAAGGCAAAAAAACTTTTGTTGAACCTCCATCTTATGTAAAATATATTGTGGAAAGGAACTACTACAACACTATGTTTTTGTCAAATTTCTATTTTATGAAGCTTGCAACACTCTAGCAAGCGTAGGAAATCAAAGTATCCTTAGTGACACCAAATATGCAAGTCATGTACTAAATGCTACAAAATTATTAATATATATATTTGCTGTTCGCTAAAAAAAAAATCCAAAATGCAAAAGAAGTTGCAAAATCTTTTGCATAACACCAAATGTTAAACAAATTTAGGAATTCGAGCACAGCAATATCACGTCACTCTAGCCAATATCATAGAAACGAAACTGATAAATAATGCGAAACCAAAGTTACTCAAATGAAACTAAAATCTCTGTTAAGTATTGATTGAAGACGACATGTCCTCAATTTTCTATTCTATGAGTTTTTATCTATCTATATATTACGTATAGATAATGTTAATTTAGATTGCATCTAGACACAAGAGGAGATGAAGTGTGTCTTGCCCAATTTTCATGTGTTAGGGAACCTGATTGTTTGACTTAACTATCCTGATATAAACAGAAAGAAGTGCGAAAATATAAAGAACACAAGTAGTTTAATATGGAAAACCTTCTTTCTAAATAGAGTAAAAATCCCGGCCTATTACCATAGTATCGGCCTCAAAACTTCACTACCTTCAAATAGCGATTCTAGGTTATGACTTAATAACCAAAGGGACTAGCTCTAGTCCCTTACCCTTACAATCAACCCAATTGTAGCGACCCTTTTTAAGACTATAAACTCTAGTCTAGAAAATTAAACAAACTATTCAGAATTATTTACCTACTAGTCTTTAAGGTACGCGCGTTGTGCGTGTACCTAGTCTCAGAATACAAAATTTTAAAAAAGTCGAATATATATTATTGTAATATTTGTGTATTCGTTATGTAATAAGACATAACGAATAAAATTGTCAATCCGATTAGTTTAAAAAAAAAAAGAAAGATTAATGTAACTTTTTAACTTAGATTTAGTTGTTGAAGGAATTATTTATGTTTAAAAGGTATAACATTTGATATATCGGCAAACTCAACTTTGTAGCAATTAACTTTATATAGATTACTTCATAAAGTTTTACATTGTTCGGTACCTTACATATTTTTACTTTTTTTTAGGTTTATTTCTAGAACTTGTGACGACCCGACCCGTCGTCTTATGAGTTACTACTCCGTTTTCCCCATTTTATGCTTCTTTATGTTTCGTTATCGGAATGTGATGAGTGAGAGTTAATTTGGATTGGCTTTGATAAGAAATGAGACACTTAGTCTCTTTAAGGAAGGCTTAAGTTGGAAAAGTCACAAAATGTGTTAGAGTTAGAGGCTCTCTGATGCTCTCGGCGCACGATAAGCCAAGGCAGGCTAACATGCACCTCTGATGGCTAGGAGACGCAAGCAAGCAGCAACGGTGGCCGATGTTACCATGCCGGTGAACTATAGACCGCAAACCATGACTCCGTTAACCTTTGGAAGTTTTTTACCAGCTGGTTTTCAACCAATTCGAGAAGAAGAGGAGCTAAGTGAAAATGAGCTGATGAACAGTAAGCAATGGAACAGTAATGCTGAGAACACTGAGATCTGTGTTCAGAAAGGGAAAAAGCAACCACCAACGAGTCCAAGGCGACTTCAATTCTCAGAAGTGGGTCATCAAAGCAAATCTCAAATCCAGATCTGGAGTCAAAGTGCAAAGAAGCTGATGCAGAAGCACATGCAAAGGAAGCAAGGAAGCAGAACATGTATTCTCAAATGGGGATGCAGCTGGAATATGTACCACCTGGCCACAGAGAAGGTAAGGTGATTATACAAATAGAGGAAGAAGATGTGAATGATCTTAAGGAATATTGGGATAATGCGTTAATTGGATATGTTTTGGGGGATACACCATATGAGAAATCCATGTTGAACTTTGTAGAATCAGTGTGGGATTTTGTAGATAAACCCCAAATTCTATATCATCATAAGGATACTATGTGTTTCGATTTTCAAATGTAAAGGACAAAGAAGCAGTAATGCAAGCAGGACCTTACAATTATCATAATAGACCATTGATATTGCAAAACTGGGAGAGAGATTTTCAATTTGACCCTATGTGTATCACTACAATTCCACTTTGGATCCTAATTCCTAGCCTATCAGTAGGATATTGGACAGCGGATGCAATAAGCAAGGTAGCAAGTGGTGTAGGAATTCCAATGTACACTGATAAATACACTGCTGAGCTAGGGGAAATCTCTTATGCACGAGTTCTAGTGAAAGTTGATATAACAAAACCACTAGTGGAGAGTGTTGAAATTATAACTCCTACGAGTGTTAAACAACAGAAAATTGTGTATGAATGGAAACCTAAGTTCTGTACTGAATGTTTACACTTTGGGCATGCTGTCTTTGAATGCTGGAAGTCAAACAAGTCTGAGGAAACTGAAGAATTCCAAATTCCTAAGAGAAGAAATAGGGACAGAAGAAGAAGAATAATCCAAGAATGGAAACCTAAAGAACAACAAGAGAAGGAAGAGAAGCAGGAAGAAACAAAGGGAATGCAGAACCTCACAGGAGATGAGGAAGAGCTACATGAAGGTGAAACAAACCAGCAAGGCAAGAAGGTACAAAATGCTATAGGAAAAGGGGAACAAACCCAATCACTAGACAAGCAACAATGTCACACCGAAGGAAGCAATGCAAACAGATTTCATGTATTATGTGAACTGAGCCAAACAGTTGCACAGGGAGGGGGTCTGGTTCCTGGTACTATACATCACCCCCCATGATCATAAGCACATGGAATATAAGGGTCTAAACAAGCCCCACAAGCAAAAAGAGTTGAAAATCTTTTTGCAGAAGAATAAGGTAGATGTATTAGGATGTTTAGAAATAAGAGTAAAAGAGAAAAAGGCAAAAACAATACTGTACAGAGTAGCAAGAGTCTGGGGTTATTGCTGCAACTATACAAAAGCAGAAAATGGTAGAATCTGGTTGATGTGGAAGGAAAATGTAGCACTAAATGTTGTCCAAGTTCATGAGCAATGTATACATTGTGAAGTGAAGGATGCATTGTCTGGGAATCAGATTATGTTAACAGTAGTATATGCTAGAAACAAGCAATAGGAGAGAATCAGCTTATGGAGTGAATTGCAAATGATTGGTAGCCAGATTCAATCCCCATGGCTTATAAGTGGGGACTTTAATAGTGTTCTAAGCATTGAGGATAGGTTGGGAATTCCAGTTACCATGAATGAGATAAAGGAGTTCAAGGAGTGTGTTGATTCAATCCAATTGACCACATTGAACACAAAAGGCTGCTTTTATACCTGGTGCAATAAACAACATGCAGATGATAGAGTGTATAACAGAATTGATTGGGCTTTTGGCAACTTTGAGTTGATCAGAAACTATGGACATGTAGATGCTGTTTGTCTAGAACCAGGAGTATCAGATCATTCTCCTGTAGTGATCCAAATCTGGAAGAGAAAGAATCTATACCCCAAACCATTCAAGATGTACATGGTGACAATGGAGCATAAAGAGTTTAAACCCATGCTAGAAGACATACGGAGGCAGAAGAAAGAGTGTGATCCTATGGACAGTATATGCAGAAATTGCAACAATTGAAGGCTGCAACAAAGGGACTAAATAAAGAGATGGCAAGTTATGAGAAAAGATTGAACTATCACAGGCAGCAATTAGAGTATGTGCAGAACAATCTAAAAATTAGTCCCCTTAATCAAGATATGATAGAGGAAGAAAAGAAGATATTGCAGGACATAGAGAAATGGAGTACAATAGAAGAAAGAATTCTGAGGGAAAAGTCAAGAGTACTGAGGCAAAAGTCAAGAGTAAACTGGATAGATTATGGAGATTCAAATTCCAAATATTTCTATGCCCAACTGAAGATGAGAGCAAGTAGAAATACAATAACATCTATTTATGATGCAGGGGGATCTAGAGTCACAAAACCTAAATAAGTGAAAAGAGAATTTGTAACTTTTTTCAAGAAACTAATGGGGACTGATACTGGGATCAAACCATGTCCTAATACAGAGATTATTAAACCAGGTGTGTGCCTATCATTGCAACAACAATAGGAGTTAATTCAGGAGGTCACTTATGAGGAAATTGATGAAGTAGTAAAAGACATGCCAAAGGACAAAGCACCTGAAGTGGATGGTTTTCCAGTAGAGTTTTTCAAAGTGCACTGGAATGAAGTGAAACAAGTGGTCTATGAAGCTGTGACGTTTTTCTTTCAAACAAGCAAGATGAAGAAAGAATGTAATTGTACAACAATAACATTGATCCCCAAAGGAACAAATCCAACAACTGTAAAGGACTACAGACCTATAACTTGTTGCACCACAATTTACAAGATCATTGCAAAAATAATAACTAAAAGGATGAAGAAGGTGATTGAGGGCTTAATTGGGCAAACATAATCTGCATTCATAGAAAGGAGAAGTATAGTGGATAATATTTTGTTTAGCCATGAACTGTTTAATGGATATAACAGAAAAGGTCTATCACCAAGATGCACTCTCAAGGTGGATTTGAAAAAGGCTTATGATTCCCTGGACTGGCATTTTTTAAGGTATATGCTCACAGACTTGGGGTTTCCACAAAAGTTTATAGAGTGGATCATGGAGTGTGTGACAACAATATCCTATTCCTTAACACTAAATGGAGGACTTACCAAGCCATTCCCTACAAAGAGAGGCCTCAGATAAGGAGATTCAATGTCTCCTTATCTGTTTATGATTGCTATGGAGTATTTGCAGAGGGAGATGAGCACACTAGCTAAGCAGGAGGAATTCAGATACCACCCAAAATGCAAGAAGCTGGGAGTGACACACATTTGCTTTGCTGATGATCTCTTAATGTTTTGCAGGGGTGACAAAAAATCAGTTGCTGCATTGCAGAACATTTTCAACAAGTTCTCACAAGCATCATGATTGCAAGCTAATGCTGAAAAGAGTTCAATTTATATTGCAGGAGTCTCACAACATATCAAAGAAGAATTGATACAGCTTATTGGATATGCAGAGGGCAGTATACCATTCAAATACCTGGGAGTATCACTGTCTGCAAGAAAGCTCAACATACACCAATGTCTGCCATTAGTTGAGAAGATAACAGAGAGACTCAGATGCTGGTCAGCAAGGATGCTTTCCTACTTAGGAAGGGTTCAACTTATCAAATTAGTCCTATTTGGTGTCCAAACTTACTAGGCTCAAATATTGTTAATCCTAAAGAAGATTATGAAGATGATAGATACTTTATGCAGGACCTTTTTGTGGACTGGTTCAAATGAATTCTCAAGAAAAGCACTAATTGCATGGGATAAAATATGTCAACCTAAATCAGTAGGTGGATTGAATGTGATGAACATGAGGATATGGAACAAGGCAGCAGTCTTAAAACACTTATGGGCACTTGCTATAAAGAAGGATTCTTTGTGGATTAGGTGGGCACACACCTAATACATAAAGAGAAAGTAGATTGAGGAGACTCCTACACACAAAGCAGCAACATGGGTGGTCAGAAGGATCATGGATGCAAGAGATGAAGTTATGAAAATGAAGACAGATCAACAGAGGATTACAGTCATTCTGGAGAACTTTGAGAAGCAAGGGAAATTCCAAATTTACAAGGCATATATCGAGATGCAACCACAATTCAACAAGGTTGAATGGAAGAGCATTCACATGCACTCTCAGATAAATCCCAGGTTCAAGTTCCATATGTGGCTAGTCATTAACCAAAGGATAGCAACTGTGGATAGACTCATCAAATTTGGCATCCAAGTGCAAGCAGAGTGTATTTTTTATGGAAAGGCTGAGGAAACTTTTGAACATCTATACTTTGGCTATCAAAATACTAGGAAGCTGTGGGAAAGGATACTAAAATGGCTGGGACATACAAGGCAGATAGGTGACTGGAACCAAGAACTGAACTGGATGAACAACATGGCCTAGAAGAAAGAGCATATGGCAGCAATGACTGTAGCATCTTTTGCAATGGTCGTGTACTGTATCTGGCGTGAGAGAAACTCAATGAGGTTCAACAAAGATAGATACAACATTGATGAAGTTTGTAGAGAAGTGGCAATGCATATACACATCCAAGGAAGGAAGAAGATTAAGTGGAAAAAGGGGTTGGAACTTGTAAATAGAATGCCTTAGTTACTAGTTTCAATAATGCATGCATAGACAGAACTACTTGTAAATAGTTATTAGAGATTAATGGTCATCATTAATCTGGATATGTAATAACTTTTTTTGATGAAATAAAAAGCAAATTTTCGTCAAAAAAGTTGGAAAAGTCAACCAGGCATTGACTTATAAGTCATAGGGATCGGATGAGATTTTCGGTGATTCGGTTAGCTTCGGGGGTTGATTTTTGACTTAGGAGAGTGATCGGAAGTGATTTTGGAGATCCGGTGTAGAATTAGGCTTGAATTGACGAAATTAGTATTTTGGCGATTTCCAATTGATAGGTGAGATTTTGATCCGAGGGTCGGAATGGAATTCCTAGAGTTGCTATAGCTTCATTGTGTCATTTGGGATGTGTATGCAAAATTTTAGGTTATTTGGACATCGTTTCGTCGGGTTTTTGATCGAATGCGTATTTCGGAAGTTTTTGAAGAACTTAGGCTTGAATTTGATGTGATTTGATGGGTTTAGTGTTAATCAGGGTGTTTTGATGATTGGGGAAAGTTTGAATAAGGTATTGGATCATTTGTGTGTTTTTGGTTGAGGTCCCGGGGGCCTCGGGGTGTGATCGGATGGTTAAATGGAGAGTTTTGGAACTTTTGAATGTTAAAAGTTAGCTGGTATCTGGTCTTTTCGCACCTGCAGTTATGGACCGCAGGTGCGGTCATGCAGAAGCGGAGAAAAGAGCCGCTGATGCGAAGTCTTGGGGTTTAGGCTGTTTCCGCAAAAGCGGTAAGGTCAACCACAGATGCGGGAGGTTGGTCGCAAAAGCGGACCTGGAGATTTCTTGATTTTCCGCAGAAGCGGAATATGTCCGCAGGAGCGGATGTCACAGAAGCAAATTATAGACCGCATGAGCAGTCGAGGACCTTAAGTGGAGAACCGCAGAAGCGGTATAGATGTCGCAGAAGCGGTCCCGCATAAGCGGGGACGGGACCGCATAAGCGAAAAGTGCTAGTCGGAGAGGATTTTAAAATAACACTTTCATCCGCGAGCATGGGATATTATCCACCATTGTTGAACATCTTGAGAGCTTTTTGGGAGCAATTGAAGAGGATTTCGTCTGGAGTTCATTGGAGGTAAGAATTTTGAGTTAAAGACAAGATTATTATGTGAAATTAACCTAGAAATTCATGGAATTAAGCCTAAAATTGATGAACTAGGGCTTGGGATTTTGAGATTTAAATTTGGGATTTGAGGGAGCATTTGAGCTCGAATTTTGGTAAAATTTGATATGTATAGACTCTTGGCGAGATGAGAAATCCATTGATGTGAATTTTCTGATTTTTCAAGAAGTGGGCTCGGGACTCGGGTATTGCTAGTTTCGAGATTTTTGCTATTTTTCGACTGTTTTCGATTGGGTATTGTTTCCTTAGCATATTGTGATGTATTCGCTCTGATTTTGGTTAGATTCGACGCACGTGGAGGGCGATTTGAGGGGCAAAGGTATCGCGAGCTAGAGATTTCATCGGTTCGAGGTGAGTAATGTCTGTAAATGATAGTCTGAGGGTTTGAAACCCCGGATTTGCACATCATAGTGTTGTATTGAGGTGACTTGCACGCTGGATAGCGAGCGTGGGGTAGAGCACCGTTGGGGATTGTGACTTGGTCCGTCCCGATTGATGAAATTACTACGTATTTGACTGAAACTACTTGTTATCATCATAATTTAGGCAGATTGCCATGCTTGGGCTTCATGCCAACTATGTGAATCCTTCAGGGATTGATATCACCATTTTTGCATCACTTTTGCATATTATTTGATCTTGGTCCAAGGTTTTAATACTGTTTTGCAAACCCATCCATCTTTCTAAGATTTGAAAATCGAAATAATATTTTATTGACGTTTTGAGCTGAGAACCATCATTTTAACATTGCCCAAGTGGCTTATGTGCATTTCTGGATTGATCATGGATGGGGCTGCACGCCGCATCGGTGTTATATTGATATTGAGGCCGAGGGCCTAGTTGATGTCACGAGATGGCTTGATATTACGCTTGGGCTGTAGGAGCCCCTCCGGAGTCTGTACACACCCCCAGTGAGCGCCGTCGATGTTAAATTTATGGATAGCTCGGGCTGCACGGCGCAGTAGGTAACGAAGTGTACCGTCATATGCATTGCATTGCACTCATTCATTTGTTCCTATTTGTATTATCTGTCATGACATTCCAGCACTCGCATTTCTTTGGAATCCATGCTACTCCTTGTACTGTTTACCTGATACCCTGGTGTAATTTGTTAATGGAGTGCTGTGCCCGAGGGGCTGGCTTATGTGCTGACTTGCACTATCTGTTTCGCATTAATTTGCTTAACTATTGGAAAAAAGGATATTTTCAAAAGAGGTTTAAAAACTGAGTCTAGATATTTCCAAAGATTTCATGGTTTCACTATTTTCTCAAAGGGTTACATTGAACTATATAGCATGATGACTTGCTTTATATGGTTTCTTGCTGCTCAGTTATTATTTATCTTTATTACTCACTGAGTTGGAGTACTCACTTTACTCCCTGCACCTTGCGTGCATATGCAGGTATTGGTTTACCTGGTAGCGGGTTGAGCTAAATGAGGATTTGCTATCGTAGCTGAGCAAGGTGACCGCCAGCGTTCGCGGCACCAGATTTCTTCCTTTGATTCCAGATTTTATTCTATGTATTACTGGCTTTGTAGTTGTATAAAATATCCTTCTAAATGCTCGTGACTTGTGATACCCCGATTTCGGGCTGAGTCGGGATGGGTTCCCTATTTTATCACATTTTTTCCGCAATATGATTTCATTATCTATGATTCAGACTTATTCATGCTAAGTAACTGTTAAAAGAGGCGTTGTTGTTCTGTTGGCTGGCCTTGTCTTCACGAGAGGCGCCATCACGACCGGGTGTGGGAATTGGGTCGTGACAAGTTGGTATCAGAGCCTAGGTTACTAGGTCTCACGAGTCATGAGCAGGTTTAGTAGAGTCTCGCGGATTAGTACGGAGACGTCTGTATTTATCCTCGAGAAGCTGCAGAACCTTTAGGAAAACTTCACTTTCTTGAAATTCTTATCGTGCGTACTTGATTCAGTTTGAGATATAACTCTTAAAATTCCTTCCACATGTCTGTATGCGCACCTGAGCGCTCAGTATTATATATGCCTTGATGGTTTGTGATTCCCCGATTGAGGGGAGAGGTGTGATCTCCGCGAGTTTGATGTTGGGCCAGTCTGGAGGACTTGAGGCCGGATCTTTGCCTATGGCTTGAGCACCAAGGTACTGATTGTGTGAGCAAGTGTTTGAACTTATATGTTTGGTATTGTCTTTATTAGCTGGAATGGCGGTCAGATATCCATGTGATGAGTATGTTAGTACTGCGGGATGTATCTATATGACTTGGTGGTGATGAAGAAGTCTGCTGGATAATAGATAAGCTGCTAAGTGTTCGTTTCCTATTGTGATTTGATGTGTAGCCCCGAGTTATGGGCGCATGCAGAATATTATCGTGTCTTCTAGTTAGGGAGTGAAGTGCATTACATGTGGTGTATGAGTACAGACCCAGGAAGACTAAATGACTGCGTAATGTGTATGACGGTGCAAGGTATGCTAAAATAATAATTTGAGGCAAAGCAGGTAGGTTATCTCCTGCGGAGTGTTCTTAAGTGGCATGATCCTTATGTGTATGTTAGAAGATCTCATGTGTAATTGAAGGGTACGTGTTGAAATTCGAAAATTCGGGTCTCTTAAGAGAGTGGACTCAACTGTTGTAGAGATAGATGCGAGTTGTGCAGAGGATTACAGTAATAAATGATCTGTGTTTTCACAAACTTGTAAGTGATTTGAGTTTAATATCACTATGGTATTGTGGCATCATTAGAGTAGAAACATTATGGGTTATTGAGTGTGTCATGATATATGGCTTCGAGCCAAGTTGGGGAGGTTGCTGTTGATTAGCTGATCGTACGGTCATGTGCTATGTTGGTTCAGTTTCGAGGTATGCTGGCGGATCAGTCCTGGTTAAAGAAATTGAGCCGATGATGGCACGAGTGAAGCAAAATTTTGACAAAGGTTATATGGTGCTTCGTAGACGTGAGAAAATAATAGGATGTCTTGAGCTGTTATTGATAAAGAATGCTCGGTGCATAGAGCAGAAAGTTTCTTGGTTGTATTGGGATGAGGACCTCATTTTTGCGGTATCAGAGTGCCAATAAGGCACGAGTGGTTCTATTCGTTAGGTTAGGTAATTTGCAGTTTGAATAAGAGTGAATGACTCTCGAGAATGGTTTTATTGTGTTCAATATTCTACATGTAACAATCAGGTGTCTCAAGGTTGTGTATGTGGTCAGATACTGAGTTTTCATTGGAAGGGTCAAGACTTGTGGTATCTTATGTTAATTATGGGATTCTATGTATCAGTATCTGGAAAGTAATGGTAACAAATTCAGATTTGCAGGAAGTTCTTCAAAGTAAAGTAATCTGGAATATGGTATTTCTGGGAACATTTGAGGGAGTATTCGGTGGCCTATGGGTCTTAGACAGTGTGATCTTATGTTCGAGTCTCGTGTGGTAAACCTGGGTTGAGGTATTGTGATGCTACAGTAAGGAGGAATATCAAGTTGATGATGAATCAGAGGGGAAATTTGATAAATGGAATAGGCTGATAGTAGACTGAGTCGGTATGGTACGGGTATGATTAATTCTTCGTATGTGTTCGAGGTAATGAGCCTTACATGCATTTTGCAGCAATGCTCTTGAGTTTTGGCAGCTTGCTTAGCTCGTTTTGGATAGAAGGATTCAGTCCTGGCAGTTTAGCTCGTGCAAATGGAATTGAGAGAGAGTCCTTGTTGGGTTTTACCATGGTTTGGAGATGAATATATTTTTTTATGGGTATGCAGAGCATGGAATGTGTAATGATTCTTCTTCTAGATGGGATTAACGGAAGGTCTTGGCTGGATGAGTTACAGTTCAGTTCTGAAAAGAAGTTCATAAAATTCTTAGGCAACGGGTAACATCAGGTAATCAAGGAAATGGTACTGCTAATTGAAAGTGATTTGACGAGAGTATGTGTCTCGAAAAAAGGGTAATGTGATTAGACTGATGATACTTTGGTAGTATTGCGACATATTCTTGTTAGATCGGCTGTTGATATCTGAGTTTGTTTGATGGCACGGGGGAATTTAATAATATCCTTCGTGGAATGATTGGGTACTTGAGGTGTGATATATATTTATACGGCAGAATTTGGGATCAGGTATGAGGATTCGTGTGTTATATGGAGTTGGAGACTAGGAGTCCTCAGGTACAGACTATGTAGTGGTTGTGGATCACGTGTATTGGTACCGTTTAGCAGCTATTGGGATTTGGAGGCCCGGGTGGATCTTTCTTTGCTTGGTATGTTAGATTTTGGATATGATGTTGGGGTGTGGACTGGTTGTCTCAGTGTTGGGTTATTCTAGACTATTGCGCTATAGGCTATGCCGGAAATGCACGGGTTGAGTGGCGAGGTGCATCGGATTATGTTCTAGCAGATTGGTTTGTATTCCAAAGACCATCGGACGGCTGGGAAGGACTGCTTTTCTTAATTGGGCCTTCAGGACGGTTGTCAATGCAGAGGTTTCTACCATTGGTTCAGTTCCAGTGTTGAGGGACTTTTCGGATGCGTTTCTTGTGGCCGGGCATGTCGCCGGGCGAGGTTGTGGAATTCGGTGTTGATTTGGTGCCGTGCCCCGTATCGTATGGCTCTGGCAGGAATTATGGTAGTGGAAGGAGCAGCTTCAGGTATTCTTGGTAATGAGTCGTTGGTAAGCTGATTGGATATGTATTTAGCTTTAGTTAGCTTGGTTGGCCCCGAGTTGTATTGTTGAGGGATAGGTTGATTCGATTGTTATTGAGCTTGTTGGTGATCTGAGGAGAGCTATGAACTGCTTTTCGGTGTTGTGAGACATTATGCTTTGTTGGATATGGGCACATGTGGTGCGGTTCTATTGAGGATTTATTGAGAAAGCCGAGCGGGAAGAGCAATTGAGTGTTGCTCGGTAAATGGATTATTGGTTATGACCTATCGAGTTGCGTGTCATATGTTATTTGTTTCACTGTGGGTGTAATGAATTACTTTGGTTTCAGACATCAAATTGTACATGGCTGTCGATTTTGAGCATAGCGACTTGAGGTGTTTCAGGTGTAACAGTGTTTGGACAGGATCATGCATTATAGCGAGGCTACGTGGAGATATGACCTTTTGGGGTAGATTCAGGTATTCTATTTCTATGATGAGAGACGGGGTCTCAGCCTTGTATTGTGATGGTACTGATGAGCTTGACGTACAGCTCTTCCGTTTGAGTCATTTTTCATGATTTGAGTATGTTCAGACCGTTTATTATTGGTGAGTGTATTATGCAAGTTGTGGTGTAGGCCTGTATTGAGGTGTCATATCACCAGAGTGGTGTGTTGGATTCGAGGTGATCGTTGGGGTCATTAATGAATACGGACAGATTTGATTTCAGCTTGTTAGAAGGAAGATATCGAGGTTCGGCTCGGAAATCCGTTGTGGTATTAGTCAAAAGGGAAGTGGCTTCATGAATGGTTGATCTGAGAAATGGTTACGGTTTGCTGCGTGTTTCATTTATCGTTGGCAGTATATGAAAGTGTTGGAATAAGACTTTAGCTAAATAAGAGGTTTTCTATCGGTATTTGGTTGTTGTGGGTAAGTACTGTGAATAGAAGCTATCATTTCGAGTGATTGGATTATGTGGTATATCATATGATTACACCTGAGGTTGCAAGTATTGGTTATTACAGATGGTTCGGTACTATTCAAAGTATAGGTGTGAGGTTTTGATCGTATTGATGGTTTCAGAAGTGAAAAGGTAGTTCTATGATTTATGGGCTATACTGGATTGGGTAATTTCAGCTATGTTGTGTTGTCGGACCTATATGAGATAGGGTGACGTGGGATCACCCCGTGTATATGCTTGGAAAAGTTATTCAACTGTTGGTTGGCTTCTAGGACAACTCTGGGTACGCTCGAGGATGAGCGTTAGTTTAAGTTGGGGAGGATGTGATGACCCGACCCGTCGTCTCATGAGTTACTACTCCATTTCCCCCATTTTATACTTCTTCATGTTTCGTTATCGGTATGTGGTGTGTGAGAGTTGATTTGGATTGGCTTTGATAAGAAATGAGACACTTAGTCACTTTAAGGAAGGCTTAAGTTGGAAAAGTCAACCAGACATTGACTTATGAGTCACAGGGCTCGGATGAGATTTCCAGTGATTCGGTTAGCTTCGGGGGATGATTTATGACTTAGGAGAGTGATCAGAAGTAATTTTGGAGGTCCGGTGTAGAATTAGGCTTGAATTGGCGAAATTAGTATTTTGGCGATTTCCGGTTGATAGGTGAGATTTTGATCCGAGGGTCGGAATGGAATTCCTAGAGTTTCTATAGCTTCATTGTGTCATTTGGGATGTGTATGCAAAATTTCAGGTTATTTGGACATCGTTTGGTCGGGTTTTTGATCGAATGCGTATTTCGAAAGTTTTTGAAGAACTTAGGCTTGAATTTGATGTGATTTGATGGTTTTAGTGTTAATCAGGGTGTTTTGATGATTGGGGCAAGTTTGAATAAGGTATTGGATCATGTTTGTGTTTTTGGTTGAGGTCCCGGGGGCCTTGGAGTGAGATCAGATGGTTAAACGGAGAGTTTTGGAACTTTTGCATGTTAAAAGTTAGCTGGTATCTGGTGTTTTCGCACCTGCGGTTATGGACCGCAAGTGCGGTCACGTAGAAGCGGAGGAAAGAGCCACTGATGTGAAGTCTTGGGGTTTAGGCTATTTTCGCAGAAATGGTGAGGTCAATCGCATCTGCGAAGCCGCAGATGCGGGAGGTTGGTCGCAAAAGCGGACCTAGAGATTTCTTGATTTTCCGCAGAAGCGGAATATGTCCGCAGGAGCGGATGTCGTAGAAGCGAATTATAGACCGCATGAGCGGTCGAGGACCTTAAGTGGAGAACCGCAGAAGCGGTATAGATGTCGCAGAAGCGGTCCCGCATAAGCGGGGACGGGATATGCGGGACGGGACCGCATAAGCGAAAAGTGCTGGTCGGAGAGGGTTTTAAAATAACACTTTCATCCGCGAGCATGGGATATTATCCACCATTGTTGAACATCTTGAGAGCTTTTTGGGAGCAATTGAAGTGGGTTTCGTCTCGAGTTCATTGGAGGTAAGATTTTTTAGTTAAAAACATGATTATTATGTGAAATTAACCTAGAAATTCATGGAATTGAGCTTAAAATTGATGAACTATGGCTTGGGATTTTGAGATTTAAATTTGGGATTTGAGGGAGCATTTGAGCTAGGATTTTGGTAAAATTTGATATGTATAGACTCGTGGCGAGATGAGAAATCCATTGATGTGAATTTTCTGATTTTTCGAGAATTGGGCCCGGGGCTCGAGTTTTGCTAGTTTCGAGATTTTTGCTATTTTTTGATTGTTTTCGATTGGGTATTATTTCCTTAGCATTTTGTGATGTATTCGCTCTGATTTTGGTTAGATTCGACGCGCGTGGAGGCCGATTTGAGGGGCAAACGCATCGCGAGCTAGATATTTCATCGGTTCGAGGCGAGTAATGTCTGTAAATGATAGTCTGAGGGTTTGAAACCCCAGATTTGCACATCATAGTGCTGTATTGAGGTGACTTTCACGCCGAATAGCGAGCGTAGGGTAGATCACCATTGGGGATTGTGACTTGGTCCGTCCCGATTGATGAAATTACTACGTATTTGACTGAAACTATTTGTTATCATCATAATTTGGGTTGATTGCCATGCTTGGGCTTCGTGCCAACTATGTGAATCCTTCAGGGATTGATATCACCATTTTTGCATCACTTTTGCATATTATTTGATCTCGGTCCAAGGTTTTAATACTGTTTTACAAACCCAACCATCTTTCTAAGATTTGAAAACTGAAACAATATTTTATTGACGTTTTGAGCTGAGAACCATCATTTTAACATTGCCCAAGTGGCTTATGTGCATTTCTGGACTGAGCATGGTTCGGGCTGCACGCCGCAGCGGTGTTATATTGATATTGAGGCCAAGGGCCTGGTTGATGCCACGAGATGACTTGATATTGCGCTTGGGATGTAGGAGTCTTTCCGGAGTCTGTACACACCCCCAGTAAGCGCCGTCGACGTTAAATATATGGATGGCTCGGGCTGCACGCCGCAGTGGGTACCAGAGTGTACCGTCATATGCATTGCATTTTAATCATGCATTTGTTCCTATTTGTATTATCTGTCATGACATTCCAGCACTCGCATTTCATTGGCATCCATGCTACTCCTTGTACTGTTTACCTGATACCCTGGTGTAATTTGTTAATGGAGTGTTGTGCCCGAGGGGCTGACTTATGTGCTGACTTCCACTATCTGTGTCGCATTCATTTGCTTAACTGTTGGAAAAAAGGATATTTTTAAAAAAGGTTTAAAAACTGAGTCCAGATATTTTCAAAGATTTTACGGTTTCACTGTTTTCTCAAAGGGTTACACTGTACTATATAGCGTGATGACTTGCTTTACGTGATTTCTTGCTGCTCAGTTATTATTTACCTTTATTACTCACTAAGTTGGAGTACTCACTTTACTCCCTGCACCTTACATGCAGATGCAGGTATTGGTTTACCCGGTAGCGGGTTGAGCTGGTTGAGGATTTGCTATCGTAGCTGAGCAAGGTGACCGCCAGCGTTCGTGGCACCGGATTTCTTCCTTTGATTCCAGATTTTATTCTATGTATTACCGGCTTTGTAGTTGTATCAAAAATCCTTCTAGATGTTGTGACTTATGACACCTCGATTTCGGGTTGAGTCGGGATGGGTTCCCTGTTTTATCACGTTTTTTCCGCAATATGATTTCATTATCTATGATTCAGACTTATTCATGCTAAGTAACTGTTAAAAGAGGCGTTGTTGAAATGTTGGCTGGCCTTGTATTCACGAGAGGCGCCGTCACGACCGGGTGTGGGAATTGGGTCGTGACAGAACTTCTGTATTTATTTTTAAATTTCAGAATATTTATTTTTCAAAATTAACATATACTAATAAGCAACCAAATCTCACGGCAATTTTCAAAAATATTCTAGGTTTCCAAAACGGAAATCCTCGTTGATATTCAATATATGGCTTTGTTATACTATTATGTTTTATAAATACTCAGGCTTGTACGTGTGTTTAGGAGGAAACATAGTCGTAATTATAAAGGAATCAATATGTCTATTTAATTAACTTTTTTAATATGTCTATCGAATGAACTTTTTGGAATCGGAGTTAAGATCATTTATTCTAGAAACAATTACACTGCATATCACCCGACCCAGTTCTATAACCATAAAGAGTTCATATTTTGAGATCTTACACACTGAGGTCCATATTGTATATATCTTGAAATAAAAGTTTTATTGTTTAACCCAAACAATCTTCACTCATTTCTTCTACATTTTCTCCTCTTCTTCTCTCCACTCCAGCGGCCACTTCTCCTAAGTTTATTGTGAAGTCAAGATTTTGATATCCAAACCAAAAATTAGGTTGAGGGAGTTAGAAGCTTTTCAGATCTGAAATTTTATGAAAGAATCATGCTCAAATTCAAGTGGGTGCTATTGAAATTAATTGATAATAGTCCAAGAAGCTTCAAACTAGAGATTTGGTTCAGTTAGACTACTTTGCAACTTTTTGAAAACGAATTTGGTGAGGTAAAATGGGAAAAAGAACTGGCTTCTTGATTTTTGTTGAAATTTCTTCAAGATTGAAATTTTGGACTGAAAAAGCTGAAGTGGGTTTTAGATTTTTGTAAAAATTTCTTCAAGATTGAAGTTCTGGACTGAGATTTTAAGCCTATTCCAATTTATGTATTTTTTAATAGACCTGAGGAAGATGTATTTTGGTGGAAAAATCAAATGGGTATTGATTAATATCGGTGAAATTATTTGGGTGAAGCTAAAAATATTGAAAAAACTTTTAGTAACTTGAATCTAGAGTACTGGATTGATTGAACATGATTAACACTGGTATTGAGAATCATACTAGTTGAAAAAGGAAGTTGAAGGTGAAATTTATTTTCGTATACAATATTATACATCATTATACAATATTATACAACATTATACAAAATTACAATAAGTGTATAATATTGTATATTAGGTGTCTAAATAGTGTTTTACAACATTACTCCTTCTATTCGCGATGGTGTCTAAATAGTGTTTTATAACATTACTCCTTCTATTCGCGATTTCTATTCGACTTTGGTGAAGTGGTCAAGTTCCTCTTTCACATGTGCAGTTAAAGCTAATTTTGCTTTTCTGTAGTGGTGAAATACCGAAATACATTATTATATATTCCATATACGAGTTTATATTAAGTTATACATTTTTATACATGTACAACATATGTGGACTTAAAATTGAAATTAATTTTTTTCTTACTTTTTCTCGAACAATCGATGTATAAGTAAATTTTTTGTTAATTTCTCTGCCAAATTGCGAATTTGTAGCAATTTTTTTAATTTTTAATTTTTTATTTCTTTTGTTTTTGCTATTTAGAACTTGGGACAGAAGAAAATTTAAATTTTTTTCAAGTTGTATTATGATCGATTTAAGTTGGTTGTGTGCAAAGAATAACAAATCACATGAAGATGATGATGTCATATTGTAAGACTTTAATGGGCTATACGGATGAAAACTTAAAATGATGGCTATGCGGATGAAAGTACCTACGCGAACGGTATTTTTATGCAATTATCCCTTTATTCTATACAGAGGAAGCATAAATGATGGGCTAATAGTGTAAGTTAAATTTTATTTGACTTTAAATTCCTACATTTAAGGAATTATTTTATAATCTAAATAAGGAAATACTTAATAACTAAAATTTTAGTTAATTCTAAATTCCTAAAAATTAGAAACTTAGGTAAATGACTATTTTGTCTAATGGTGAAATCTACTTTAAAAAGGCAAAAAAAGGTGAACGACATTTCACTAAGGGTCTTCGTGCTTTTAATATAGTATGAATAATTATACTTCTCAATAAGCAGTATAGGATACAATTAAGAACAATGACTCAACCTTAACAACTAAAGAAATTTTGTCTTCCGGGCCAGTTTTTTTAGTTGCTGTGCGTGAATCCTTGAAAGTACCTTCTCGCTGTGATTGTTATTTGCCTTGATCGATTCTCTAAACTGTTGTAATAACCTGATAGGTCGTTTTGAGTTCTAGCTTCTCATTTTGTGATTTAAGACCTTACATAGATTTATTAGATGATTTATGACTTATGTGCGTGGTTTGTTTTGCTGTCCGAGAAGTTTAGATGCGATTTTTCAAAGCATCTGAGACTCCAACATCGCAGATGCGACCCTCCCCCCTAGTCGAGCTATTCACAGATGCGAGTAAACATCTGCAGATGTGGTGCCACACTTGCACTCATCTCTCCGCATAAGAGGAAATGTCTGAGCTCCCCAAGTCTCGCAGATGCGAGCCAAACAACCATAGAAGCGGGGTTGTACTTGTGCACCTGGTGCGATGGTCTGCAGCACCAAAAATGACAACACTTATGAAATTCATCCGTAACCAATCTGAGACTCCCCTGAGCCCCTTGGAACCCATACCAAACATCCACACAAGTATAATAACATTACTCAAACTCATCCGTAAACTCAAAACACCAAATAATATCAATAATTACACATCAAAACTCAAAGATTTCAAAGTTTATAAGTTTTAAATTTTTTACTTTCACAATAAGCGCTGAAATAACCTGGGGTCACCCGAGACCCCAACCAAGCATGCGTACAAGTTCAAAATTACCATATCAACCTATCAGAGTTATTGTGAGCACGTGATTTTTGCCTCGCTTAAATTACTCCTATAGAATTCATTAAAATTAGGACTTTTCTTACTTGAATTTTTAGGGAATTAATTGCATGATTATTATTTTGTTTGTTTGCATTTTGTATGCATTTTTAGTTGGCATAATTCATAAAAATACAAAAAATAGCATATTTGCATTTAGAATTCGATTTTATGTTTATTAGTTAATTGATATTATCAAAATAAGAAAACAATAACAAAAATAGTTATTTTTACATCTTTTGTTTAGCTTTCTTTTTAAAATTGGGATTTAGTTAGTTTTAGAAAAATTAATTAGTTGGATTTTGGTTTAATTCAAGTCTTTGTCACTTTTAATTTTTAATTTTTTCTTGCTTTTAACAAAAGACAAAAATCAAAAGAAATGAAAATAAGTTGAATTTAAACAAAAGAAAAGGAATTAATTGAATAAAAAGAAAATAAAGAGAAGAAGGATATTAGGACAGTTATTTTGGGCCAAATTTAAGCCCAAACCCCTCAAACCCACTCGAAATCAACCCAGGCCCCTTTGTATTACCCAATCCGGTCCACCCTCAGCCATACCCAAACGACGTCGTTTTGACGTCAACAGATCTGGGCCCTTCATTTCCTCTGATCCAATGATTCTCGTTTATTCATGGACAGGATATAAAATTGTCCGAAAATATGTTAAACATAAAATACACGATATCATCCTCCTCGTATCATCCCCCTCCCTGTAATGCCGGTGTATAACCACCGTGTCCCCACCGCCTTCCGCCGTGCGCCGCCGACCGAAAATCGCCTCCGCCGGCGGCGATGCTCCGATGAACCCCAGATTAACACCACAAGTTTCCCATGAACTCCCCTTTCCAACCCCCACAATATTTCGTTCGAATCATAGACAATCAAGTCGAATATCGATTTTAAATTTTTTCGGCCACGACATCAGTTACACCAACGATC
Organism: Nicotiana glauca; assembly: GCA_026770625.1. Classification (NCBI taxonomy): domain Eukaryota; kingdom Viridiplantae; phylum Streptophyta; class Magnoliopsida; order Solanales; family Solanaceae; genus Nicotiana; species Nicotiana glauca. The sequence goes on along the minus strand of MU776047.1, from coordinate 90,613 downwards.
ACCAAAATTACACCCTAACACCGCCTCTGTCTCCTCATCTCAAATCTACCCTTCTTTCCCTTCGAATCAACTTCAAAGGCTTCGAATCTTAATTCGAAGTTGATGAATCCTAACCGCCGCCCTCGAATCCCAGTGGCGGCGCCGCCTTTTTTTCACACCAAATTTTTACCACATAACCTCCTTGTCTCCCTATTCACAAACCCATGGTCTGTTGCTTTCAAATCACCACCCAAATCCCCGAATTTCAAATCAAAGTTTGACCTCAACCCCTAATTTCACGAATTGGGAATTCTTTGGCGGTTTGACCATTACAGTGTTTAGCCGTGTGTTTTCTCATGAAAACACACGATTAAACACTCGTTTGGTCAAAAAGTTTCAATCAGACTTTTGTCCAAGCCAAGTCATCTCTGGTCAATTTCAGTTTAATACATTAAAGCCAAGGTTAGTGAGTTTTCTTCTCGTTCTAGTTTTGATCCAATTTGATTTATGTTTTGGTAAGGTCCCGTAAAATTTTGTGCTTAAAACCTAGTAGCTCATAGTGTCAAGGTCCGAATATTGTGTTAGGAATGTGTACAATTCTTAGTTTGGACCCTCGGTGGTGATCTAAGCTTTAAAAAATCAAAAGAATAAATTTTTCCAGAAAATTGTCAATTCTGCGATCAAGAATGCGGTCGCAGATCAGCTATACGGACCGCATTCCTACCGCAGAGTGAATCAGGAAATTGGTCTAAGATGATGTCAAAATTGCGGTCCATTCTGCGATTCCAGAATCGAAATGCGAACCGCATTCCTGCCGCATAGTAAACCAGAGAATTGGTCGAAGTTGATGTTAAAAATGCGGTCCATTCTGCGATCGCAGAATCGAAATGCGGACCGCATTTCCACTGCATTCCCAGGCAGAGATGTTTAGTGATTAGGGTCAGTTCTGCGGTCCAATATGCGGACC
>MU776047.1:54809-87618 GCA_026770625.1 Nicotiana glauca | reverse complement strand
TAAAATAGAAATGGGTAGAAGTAAGGGGAGGAGCTCGATAACCCAAATAAGCTCGGATAGAAATTGTGAATTTCAATTCTAAGATATATGTGTAACTTGTGACCTAGATTGACGCTGCTATATTGTTGGGTAAATTGGAAGTAGAAGATAAAAGAAAAAGGGGAACTCGACTCCAAGTATGTATGGCTAACTTTGATCTTTGTGAAATCGCCGTATTTTGGTGTACGAATAAATGTTATGTGATAGCTATGTGAATTGTTTGTGAAAACTCTTGTGATTGGTTTGTTGGGTGTTGTTTGGTTTGGTTAAATTTTATATGGCAAGAGTTGGGAAACGATTGAAAAAAAAAGAAGGGAAATTGTGAATGATGAAATTGGAACAACGGTGGTAATAACACATTGGCTTCTTGTGGGAAATTAATAAAATGACTTGAATTTCTTTTGAACTGTTGAACATAATGGGATTGGTATTGTTGGCTATGGAAACACTTGTAACATTGTTGTGGCTGTGACTTGAAAAGTATTGTGGTAACGTGAAACACTTGTGAATTATGAAATTTAACGGAAATAGTATTGATGGTTATGGGAACACTTGTGAATCATTGTTATGGCTCCTAAGTGAAATGTTGTTGTGATCTTTGTGAATTGCTTATTGTCGTTGATGTGATCTTTGTGAAATGTTCTTGGTTGTTTTTGTGATTGTTGTGATTTGAAACTGTACGGTGGGATCGGGTTGCACGCCGCAATACAATATGATAAATTATGGGTTGGGGTGATAAGGGTGGCCAAGGTAATAAGGGTGGCCGAGGTAATAAGGGTAGTATGCGATCGAAATCGCCATTGAAATAAATATGTGTACCAATTGTGAAATCACTGATGAGGAATTGTGAAAGGAGACAGCAGGAGAGTTTGTAACCTGTGGGGCACTGATTGTCCCTTTGTTTATTTGATTGTGCTTTCCATATGTGTTTGGTTGTTGCATCTATTGTTGTTTTCTATTTTTATATGGGTTGAGGACTACTTGAAACAAAGTTAAGTGTTGAAAATTTGTTTGGCTTGTCTTGTTATTCCTTTACGTATTTGTTGGTTGTTTCTATTACCGTGACTTACTTGTCTATGGCTTGAGTTTACTTGGGACAAAGCTTGTTCATACATACCAGTACAATTCCAGTGTACTGACGTCCCTTTTGCCGGGGACGCTACATTCGTGTTATGATTGTAGGCGGATTCGTAGCAGGTACTTCAGTTCATCGGCAGTAGTACTCCTTCATCTTCCACTGGCCGTTTTGGTGAGCCCTTTTTTTCTCGGGGCCCTGCGTGGCTCATGCCACCTCTGTTTTGGAGTCTTATTTTGGTTTTGTATAAGGTATAGCCGGAGCCTTGTTACCGGCAAGTATTGTATTATCCCTGTCATATCTTAGAGGCTCCGTAGACAGAAAACGTAGAATTATGGTCTTATGTAGATATATGTTGGGCTTTGTAAGTTGTAAATTTGTTAAGTATTTAAGCATGTTGTGAATATTTGAAAAAGTGTGATTTCAATTATAAACTGCTTAATCCTTTGGTTAATAAGTGATGAAAAATACAGGGATAACACGTGGGTTAGGAAAGACACCCAGGTCCGCTTGACTGGGGCTACCCGGTCGGGCGCCGGTCATGTCCCTCGATTTGGGGCGTGACATTTTTATATGTTAATTAAATAGTTTCCGAAGTTTTCAATTGGTAGTTTTTTTTCGATATAGTTCTGTCAGTTAATTGATTAAGTTAAAGGTTTGGGTATAATAAGTGTCTAGGTTAGCTCTTAGTTTAATTTCTATTTTTTTAGCTCTGTTTAATTTTTCGTCCTATTTTAGCTTTAATTGGTCAGCTGTTAGTTTTAGTGATTAGGTGTTAGTTTAACTTCAATTAGCTCAGACTGTTTTACTTGTTTGAATGTCTTTCTTGTAAATTGACTTTTTCTTCTCAGAATTTTAGTTCTATATTATTTCTAACTTGTTTTGAAATGCTTTGATTATCGGCTGATTGAGTTAATGCTTATGGTAGTCTAAGCCTAGTTTAATTGATCTTTAGCATTCATTTGCAGATTAATTAGATTTGTAGATTGGTTATAGTGGATTTAGATTAAAATAGGGTTAACTATAGTTAATTTTTAAATCAAGTAAAGGGTCTGATCGGTCAGTAATTTTAGGGGGGTTTTAAGGGTAGTTTGGGCATAGAAAATAGCAGTTTTATTAAGAATGGTAAATTCAAAACCAAGGTAAGGGTAATCTAGGTATTGTATAGCCAAAAGAACACCCTAGGGCCTTCTAGAATAGGACTTTAGTGTAGATTTTAATAAACTCAGGGCAGTAACTTGAGAAACAAGTTAGAAATTAAAGGTTCAATAGGTAAAATCTGAAATTAAAAGAGGAAAAAATGTGTGAAAACTTCCAGAATATTCTACCCCATTCCTTGCCTATAAAAGGCACCCCCAATGCCTTCTTTAACAAGTTTTTGAACCCCCTGAAAATTCCCAGAATTTTAGAACCCCTGAAAATTCCCAAAGCTTCAGCCATCAAAAACTCTCTTTAAAAGCTCTCTCTCCCTCTAATTTTCAGATCTGCTTTCCAATTCAAATACTTAAAATCCAAAAACACCAAAAAAAAAAGAAAATCAAAAAAAAAGTTACTGTTCCATTGCTTATTTAGATCATTTTCCAATTTTCTCTTTGCATTTCTCCAAAATCTGTTCTAAGCTCGAGTTTCAGCAATATTTAAGAGTATTTGGCAGTTTGGTCGAGTATATTTGGATTCGTTTGGATTGGATTTGGTTGAGTATTGTTCCAGGGAAGTCTAAGAAGCAATTTAAGTTCAGTTTCAAACTTATTCGAGTACAATTTGAGTCAGCTGTGGTTTAACTGATTGGAAGCACTAATTTCTGGTTTCATTTTGGTCAATTTGGTGTTGTGATATTGGTTTGGTCCTGAAGCTGGTTATTTTGCTGCTGTAATCTGTTGCTGCCTAAGCTGACCTCAATTCTCCCTTTTACTTTGTCTATATTTCAGGTACACACTCTAAACTATGGTGATGTACATGTAATTTGGGAATTGAAATGGAAATTTTATCTCTGTTGGAGTAATATTGTGCTAGCTTAGTTTAATTCCAAGTTTTAATAGTTAATGTTGTAATTGGACTGGACTATCTTGCTTTCTAATTTGAGGTGGTGAGAGCCATGTTAGTTTTGTGTTGAGGATACAATTTGTAACCTGTTTATTGCTAATTCTAATTTCATAAGTCATTAACAGCATATATGTCGTTGATATTAGCCTGTTTATTGCTGATTTTAATTCCATAAGTCATTAATAAGTCATTAGCAGTTGTGGCCTGTTTATTTGCTGATTATGTAGTTAGGTCCAATTCACGTTTCAGTTAAATAGGCATTGAAACATGAGCAAATTTGTAATTCAACATGTTCAACTACCTATTTATTCAAATGTTAGTAGGACTTGGTTGATATAGCCCATATCTCTATTAATTGTTATTGGGCCAAATAGAACCCTGCCATGGTTATGCTTATTTGCTATCTATATTGATCTTGTACATCTAAATTGACGCTGCCATGTTTAATAGCCCAACAATTCCCCCTTGCCCATGTGATCTCTCCTTGGCCAATTCTGTCGAGAATCCGGGCCTTGCTGGCCCCCTAGCCTGGCCAGTGATTTTCAGTTTAAGGCCATTTTTAAGCCCAAATTTGTTATAAGCCAAAACCCTTAAAAATTACACTAGGAATACGGGGCATTAATTCACAAGTATAAATTCGGCTTTCGAATTAGGTGGTGGGTTCAAATTAAAAGGATCCTCCCTTTTGTTTGAATTCGGACTTGAATTCGAGGTTTGAATTTATAAATGTGACTTAATTGACCTTTTAGAGACAAAAATAAATAGAAAATCGTAGTTTGCTTTAGATTGGCCTTTAAATAATAAAGTGAGATGATCCTCGCCGCATAAAAATACATAAATTGCGGAGCCCTCATTAAATGCTTACACTAAAAAAATACTTAGAATTTGAGGCGTGTCGTTTAGTGAATTTCACGGTCTCCTACAAAGTTAAAAAGACGTTAGTCACTTTAGGCTTGTTTGTAGTATTCTTACCTTCTTAAATACGGGTGTGCATTTCATGCGACCCAAATCCAAAAACGTTGAATAAGAATGTGTCGAGGATCCGGGTGCATTTCATGTGACGTGATCCGAAAATACGTTTTTAAACGACGTTCACCTTCGTAAAAATAATTAAAAAGCGGTGAATAATCTTAAAATTGCACTATAGGTTGGAGCATGTAAAAAATTAGATTTTTAGCTATTTATAATAATTTAAGCGACCGTGCTAGAACCACGGGATCCGGGAGTGCCTAACACCTTCCCTCGGGTGAACAGAATTCCTTACACAGAATTTCTTGTTCGCAGACTCCAATTTGGAAGTCAACAATTTTCCTCGATTTAGGATTAAATTAAACCGGTGACTTGGGATACGAAAAATCAATCCTATCCCAAGTGGCGACTCTAAAAATAAATAAATAAATAATTCCACTTTGAATAATATCACTTTAAATGAAAAAACTCCCTCATACATTATCCTTCGGGGTCGGTGTGTAAAAAGGAGGTGTGACAGCTGTGGCGACTCTGTTGGGGATTCGAACCCAGAATTTCGACTCAAAGTTCAAATAATTCGAGCTTAATACAATTGTTATATTTGGCCTTATCTGATTTTTCAACATGTTCAATGCTATATGTGCTAAATGTTTTACCGCTTTGATATTTGTTGTAATTGTATATATAAACTGTCGCGAATCCCTTCCTCTTTCTGAGTCTTCTACATCATGGAGAAGGGTGCACTTTGTGTAGCTTCTCTTCAGTTTAGAGTCTTTCCCAATTTAGAACGAGGTTGGATAAGTTGCTAAGCCGGCGGAGCTTCTGTATCCCTAGTACGCTGCCTCCCCCTCGGCTCGAGTTGTCCGCTCGTGTAAGCCAGGTCTAGACCAATAAACCTAGGGTTTAAACCTAGAAGAACAAAAGCTCATGCCGGATCCCTAGTAGGACGTTTGTTTGCATCATGTGCATTTGACTTAGGGGACTCAACACAGGGGTTGGTTCCGTCTAGGACAGATGACCTGAAATGAAAAGACCATCCTGATGCATCTTACGTGCTACTTGCGCATTTATTTGCTCGGCTTTCATGTTGATCGGCTTGTCTAAATGAGCGAAAATTGATAAAATAAGCAGTGTTAGGACTAAGTGAGGGTGACCATTTGTTTTGAAAAACCCAATGCCCAAATAGTACCGAAATGCTGTCGGATTTTTGAAAAATAAAAAAAAAAAGAAAAAGAGAAAAATATTTGAAAAAACAGAAAGAAAATTGCTGTTCAAAATAGTTTTGATTTTGGCGAATCCGACCAAACTACGCGGGTCTGATTCTCACCAGATGTGAGATACGTAGGCAAACTTCATTGGTTCCGACCCCAATTTTCAAAAAATCCAAAAATATTTTTCTTTAGTTCCTTTTTTAGTCCCCGCTCTCCATGTTCTTGAGAAAGTTTTTCATCTTGCTGACTAGGGTTGGCAGCTAAATTCAGTCTTCGAGACCCCATAACATAAGAAAGTCGTGGAATCTTTCCTTAGAAAATTCAAAAAAAAGAAGAAGGTAAACGTAATTTTTAAACTAAAAAAAAAATAGTTTCCTTCTTTCTAATGTCTTCCATACAGAAAAAGAAAATTCAATAATAATCAAAATCCAAAATACGGGTGAAAAAATAAAAAATCATAAACAAAAATCCAAAAATTTTCTTCTCTTGTCAATAAAAATTTTGAAAAAAAATTGAAGTCCAAAAATATTTTCGTTTTTCTTTAGAAGTGCTTTTGTAAATAAATAAATGCACAGAAATCCAAAACATTCTTCTTAAAAGTCTCTCTTTTGAAAATTAAGAAGCAACAATCCAAAATCCAAAAAAAATATTTTTCTTTCTTCTTTAGAAAAGAGAAAACAAATAAAAATACAAACAAAAAATATTTTCTTTTTACTTCTAAAATTCCCAAAGTTCCAATCAAAAGAAAAAGAATTTTTAGAAGTCTTTCTTTCAAAAATATAATCAAAATCAAATTCAAAAATCCAAAAAAATTCCCTTTCTTCTTTTACACTTTTTTAGAAAATTCCAAAATAAAAAAAAAATTCAAAAAGGTTTTTCTTTTGCCTTAAAGCTCCATGGTCTAAATTTTATACAAAAAAATAGTTAGTTTACTCAATTCCCAAACTTTCCGAACTACGCTGGTTTGATTCTCACCGGATGTGAGATACGTAGGCAACCATCATCGGGTCCAACCTCCCTTTTGCAAAAATAGCCCAAAAAATGTCAAAAATTTAATTTTTTGTCAAAATAAATTGGCCCGAACTACGCTGGTTTGATTCTCACCGGATGTGAGATACGTAGGCAACCCCCATCGGGTCCAACCACCCTTTTGCAAAAATAGCCAAAAAATGTCAAATTTTAATTTTCATCATAAATAAAGTCGGGTGATGACATTCTTGTTAAAATAAGCCGAATGTCCCCAAAAGGGCGCCGGAAGGCTGTTTTTGCAAGAACAGCCACTCTGAGTCATTTTTAAATGGTTTGCAGGCACAACCTTAAAATCTACCTCCCAGAAGTGTTGAAAGGCCGTATTCACAAAACCAAATCCTTGCTTTGTTAAATAAATTATTTTACAAAAATAGCCAATTTTCAAAATAAGTCATTAAAATTCCCTTTTTAAATAAACATGCAGGATGACTTCAAGTAACATCGAGACCTTCTCAGTGCTGAGTGAGATCACCTTGAAACTTCACATGTGGTGGCATGATCTAGGAAAAGGAAGCAGAGATACCGTGGTTAAAATTTTGGGCGGTCTAGTTGATCTACTGAACATCAAACCGAGGAAAGATATCATTGAGGCACTAATACCATTTTGGGACCCGACCCGTAACGTATTCCGATTTTCAGATTTTGAACTCACACCTACCTTAGAGGAGATTGCGGGATATGCGGGCCTCAACGGGAACCTGTGAGGTAGATACCCACTGGCACCACGACCGGTAACCCTTCACAGGTTTATGGATTTGTTGAACATTAGCCGGGATATTCAAGACCCGCATCTGGCAGAAGGGTGTTGTACATTGCATTTCCTATATCACCGGTATGGTAACCCAAACGGTTTCGAGGAGCCCAATACCGGCTTGACACATGCCGGAAATAAATACAAATGGGAAGCTCGACGGGGATTAGCCTTTATGGTGGCCTTCTGGGAGTGGTGGTTTGTCCGAGAAAAGATGGTCATATAGACCTTGGCCTGGTAAGGATGTTAGATGTTGCCATGAAAAAACCTACTAGCACAGTGGTTCCTCTGATCATAGCAGAAATGTACTGAGCTCTGACCAAATGTCGCGAAGGCGAGAAATTCTTTCAAGGTTGCAATTTACTCTTACAGTTGTGGATGCAAGAACACCTCTGTCACCGCACAGGCTATATTAACTACGGTTTAACCGGGTTGAGTTGCATTGCAGAATTTGGAACCCGGGTGACACGTATTGAATTGCCTGAGGATACTGAGGCCTGGTCGTCGTGCTTAAGATCCTTGACCGCAGATAAAGTCGAATGGGCTTATGGTTGGCTTCCCACTACTGAAGCTATATACACATCAGCAGAGGTCCCCTATATTCTCTTGATGGGTATCCGAAGCACACAACCTTACGCTCCTTACCGGGTTTTGCGACAACTTGGAAGATTACAGACAACGCATAATGATGAAGACCTGAGTGAGCAAGGCATTGAGTCAGGTCCGAAGGCTCCATTTCCTGAAGGCAGAATCCGAAAGATATGGAATGAATGCCGGTTCCTTGAGCCTAAAACTATAATACAAGACCAAGCTAGAAGTGAGGTAGATCCCAAGTATCTGACATGGTTTGGCAAAATGTTTCAAATCCCAGAGAGACCCACTAAAAGACCGCACGTGCAGCAATTTACTGTTGGGGTCCAAGTTCAATGGGACTGGCAAGTAAGGAAAAAGGGGTACCGAGCTAGGATAGGACGGTTGGAGTAACAGGTCTGAGACCTCCAATTCGACAAAAGTGTACATGCTGCAGCCAACGAGGGTGATAAAAAGAAATTAGCTCAGGAGAACAAAGCACTTAAAGCCCAAATTAAACAAATGAAAATAGATGCCTGGAACCAAGAAAGAAGTCTATCTGATGAAAGGTTGATCAAAGGGTTAAGGAAACAAATTTCGGACTGCCAAGAAGAACTAGAAAAATCCGAGGGAAATATGGTAAGACTCCGGGCGCAGTGGGCTAAAAAGATTGTAGAAAGAGCCCAATTTGTGCAACAAATGAGGAGAAACTACGAGGGGACTATCGCCAAGATGAAGGGAAAGATGAATACTATGGAAGAAAAGACAGCCCAGCGGGATAAAGAATTCCAAGCCGAGATGAACCAATGCCATAGGTTAATTGCAGAGATGGAAAGGGAAATTAAACTGCTACAAGATCTGCACTTTCAGGACTCGCAGGTGCTAGAGGCTCGTACACAACAAATAAGCCGACTCCTCCAAGAAAAGGGCCGAATCAGGGAAAGGATCAGAAACATTGCCCACTATATTGTCATGAAGTGTCAAGCTGGCGAGCGAATGGGTCGTACCACGTCCTTTGCCTCAGTGATGATATTTGTTCGCCAAGTCATGAATGATTGAGATCAGTTGCAAAAGGGTCTCGCACGCAGGCCCGCGGCGATGCCGAATGATGCTCCGCGGGCCCCAGGATTTGAAGCATTGATGTACTCTTAGTTAATCGAGTCTGTATTTTGCTTTTGAGTCTATTTTTGTAATTTCCTTTTCAAGAAAAGAAAAACAAATAGTCTAGTAGCTTTTGTAACCGCATTTGTTATCAATGGAAAATTGAAAATTCCCAAAAAATTGTTTTCTTACTTTTGCATTTATTTGCAAGAACTACGCTTGGTCTTATTCATGCGGAGTCATGATACGTAGGCAATCTACATAAGATTCGACCGTAATCCTAGGAAAGATAAAAATAAGATAAATCAAAAGGAAAAAACAAGAGAGAAAAGAAACGCAAAAGAAGAAAATAAGGCATTGAGAGGAAAATCCATGGCCAAAGAAAAGAAAAAGCAAAAAATAAAAATGGAGAAGCAGGAAAAGAAAATAAGAGAAAAACAAAACAAAAGAGAAAGAAAAGAGAAAAGGAATAAGAAGAAAAGCCGGGATGACGCATGCAACCGAAGCAAACATGTAGATATCCATTTAACTGTATAGGTGCATCACACTCCAATGTGCAGTTACCTATCTGTTATTTATTTCACACTAACCATTTGTTGCTGTCAATTCCAGCTGAGTATTTTAGAAACCGTGGTTGGTTTGTGGTAAACTGGCCTCGTATCGATACTTCACCAGATCCAAAGGAAAAACAGAGATGTCATCTGAAATGACCTTGCCTGCAGTCCCCATACCTGAAGATAGACCAATCTCTGGGATCCCGACCTCTGAATCCTATACATCTAAAGAAAATCGGATCCTGCGCTTGTGCTTGATGGAAATGTGGGATGCTTGGAACAACGGGAAGGATCCCCCAAGCACTATCCCCGGATTCCCGGAGTTGTTCCCTAGATCTGGGGGTGCTACCACGGTCCCNCTCCCAATATCTTTACAGCTCCACCATCATCTGCAACCACCCAACCATCGATACCAAAACATGCTTTTGACCCTTCGGTCTTCACATTTCAGAATCCAGTTTTTCAAGCTGACCCTCCTCATTATCCTCAATATACCTACTCTCGGCCACCATATGAGATCACACCGGGGCAGGACAAAACCCCTAAACCCCCAGAGCAGGATGAAATGACAAAAAGAATGAGGAGTTTAGAGCTGAGTCTGAAAAATATGCAAGGTCCAAGCAGGCAGAAGAGTGTTTCTTACAATGATTTTTGCATGTTCCCTCACGTGCACCTGCCTATGGGATTCAAGACGCCAAAGTTCGAAAAGTATGATGGACATGGCGATCCCATTGCTCACCTCAAAAAGGTATTCATCAATTGCGTGGGGCTGGTGGAAAAGAAGAGTTACTAATGGCTTACTTTCGAGAAAGTTTGGTGGGCATAGTGTCGGAGTGGTACATAGATCAGGACATATCTCAATGGCATATCTGGGATGACCTTGCTAGAGATTTTGTCCGACAATTTCAGTACAATATAGACATTGCGCCAGATAGGAACTCCTTGGCAAACCTAAAGAAAAAGACCTCAGAGAGTTTTCGCGAATATACAATCAAATGGCGTGAGCAGGCGTCAAGGGTGAAGCCTCTAATGGATGAGGTTGAGATGGTCACTGTCTTCTTACAAGCTCAGGAGTCAGATTATATTCAAAACATGATGTCCGCTATAGGTAAGCCTTTTGCAGAGGCAACAAAAATTGGAGAAATGGTAGAGATTGGGCTAAAAACGGGCAGAATCCTGAGCCAGTCAGCCATAAGGGCAACCTCCCAAGCCATCCAAGGCAGGTCTGGAAGAATGGCTAAGGGCAAAAAGAAAGAAGAAACAGTGATGGCGGCATCGGGTAGAAGAAGGTACCGGGCTCGTAGACCGGTGTTCTCAGAAAGAGCCCCTCAGCACTATTACCCTCACACAGATATGACTTATGCTCCTCCACCTTATGCGGTAATGAATGCTCAACCTTTCGGCCGCCCGCAGCAACAAGCTAACCGAAACCCACCTCCATTCCAGAGAAACCATCCACCTTACCAAAACCAATATAACCCCCGACCACCACCAAATAACTTTCGCCCGCGGGAACCACCTAGACGATAATCTTTTACACCAATCGGTGAACCCTACTCCACTTTGTTCCCTAAGCTTGTCCAGATGAACTTGCTGCAACCCATACCCCCAAACGGGCAAAACCCGGAATCACCATCATATCAGCGGGGTGTCAGGTGTGCATACCATTCAGGGGTAGAAGGCCATCATACCAATGACTGCTGGACATTGAAAAAGGTTGTGGAAGATTTGATCGAACAAGGGAAAATAGTGCTGAGGGATGAAGAAGTCCCGAATGTTACCAATAACCCTTTGCCTACTCACAACAACGGGCCGGTAATTGGTATGATTTGTGAAGACCAAGACTTTGACCCGGCTCTGAAATCCATAATTGCTATTGCCAATGCGGAAAGGAAACCTAAGGTAGCCCTGAAGCAGGGAAAAGAGGAAAAGAATGATAAAGCTGTCAACATTGAGCCTGAGGAGAAAATTGAGACAAAAGCAAAGCTGGTGCCTCCTAAACACGAGGTTCTTTATGTGCCGCGAGGTCGTCAAGAGAAACCACTAGTTGTGAGCACTCCGAGGAAGTGTGAAGTGAAGAAGGGGACACAGATGTATGTGCCGAAAGGGACTTACATGGTGCGGGGGACAATTAAACCGCCTCGGCTGAGTGAGCCAGTGGTTATTGGGTGCGTACCATATAAGCCCATGACCAACCCCTCTGCAGTGCCGTGGAACTACCAACAAACAGTGGTCATATACAAAGGCAAGGAAATTTTGGGAGAACCGCCAGAAACAGTCCCTGTTGAAAAATATTCAAATATACAAGAGGTAAACAGCGCTACACGAAAGCGTTTTCCATCTAAGAAGCCGGTGAGCGCTGAGGAAGCAGAGACATTCTTTCAGAAAATGAAAATGCTAGACTATGAAACAGTAGACCAATTGAGAAAGTGTCCTGAGCAAGTGTCGCTGCTGTCACTAGTGACCAAATCTGCTGAACATCAGAAGATCCTTACGAAAACTCTGAACGAAGCATATGTGTCAGCCGAGACTTCGGTTGAACAACTTGAAAGGATGGAAGAAAGATTTTTCACTGTCAACCAACTCTCCTTCAGTAAAAATGATTTGCCTCCGGAGGGAGCTGCCCACAATAAAGCCTTGCACCTGACTGTAAAATGTGAGGGTTACTACGTCAAACGGGTCATGGTGGATGGAGGTTCGGGCGTTGACATCTGCCCACTCTCTACATTGCAAGGATTAGAAATAGGGGCAGGATGGATTCGTCTGAATAATGTTTGTGTGAGAGCTTTTGATGGTGTTAAAAGGGATACCATCGGTGAAATTTATTTGATATTCACCATAGGCCTAGTGGATTTCGAGGTAACTTTCCAAGTGCTAGACATGGATACATCTTACAATTTGCTTCAGGGAAGGCCTTGGATCCATGCTGCAGGAGCTGTGCCCTCTACCCTCCACCAGATGGTGAAATTTGAATATGAAGACCAGGAGATTGTGGTCCACGGGGAAGGCGAGCAGTCCATATACCGTGACCCATCTATCCCATGCCTGGAGGCGAGGGAGGGAAGTGAGCATATTGTCTATCAAGCCTTTGAAATCGTGGTAGCTGACCAGTATGAGGAAGGACATCCATGCCCCCAGCCTTTCTTATCTAATGCTTCGATCATGGTGGCTAAAGAAATGATTAGACATGGTTTCAAACCAGGAAAAGGGTTGGGAAAAGCTTTGCAAGGAATAGCCGAACCGGTAACGCTACCCGCAGCGAAAAAGTATTTCGGGATAGGCTTCCACCCTACCCCAGATGATGAGAAATGGGCCGACGAAAGAAAGAAAAATGGATGGGTTCTACCGCAATCATTGCCACGTCTGTATGAAACCTTTGTCAAGCCTAAGTATGGCAAAGAAGAAGATGATGAGGTGTTCACCGCTGATGAAATAGAAGATATCTGCGGAGCTATGAGGCAAATGCTTTATGAAACCAACATGGTCCAGCCAGGAGAAGGGACTAGCACCGTTGAGGTGCTCTACATGGGACCAGACGCCAAACTCCAAAATTGGAAGGCTACGCCTTTTCCGATTAGGTTGGAGTCCCGGTAGACTAGATTTGTCACCTTTTCTGCATCTCGAGTTGTCTCAGGGTGCAACTCAGATTTTTTTTTTTAGTTTCTTGTCTTTTGAATTCATGAATGTAAAACCTGTTATCTTTCAAAAATTCCAAGAAATGAAATCAATATTTAATCGTCCATTTATTCTTTCCGATTTCTTGTCATTTTCCCTTTTATCTTTTATTTTTAGTTATAATAATGCAGATTTAAATAATATGACATGCTTGCAGACTTCATGCCCAGACTCAAACACGTTGTCTAACTGTGAAATAATGAATCAAGAACCGGAATATGATGAAGAGGAGGCTTTTAGGGAAATAAACCGAGAATTGGAACAATCTGAGAACAAACCTAAGCCAAATCTGAATGACACTGAACCGGTTAATTTGGGAACTGCCGAAGAAATAAGGGAAACCAAAATAAGCATTCACACAGATGAGAAAACTCGAGATGCAATAATCCAACTCTTGTTTGAGTTTAAAGATGTGTTTGCTTGGTCGTATGACGATATGCCAGGACTAAGTGTGGATCTAGTGGTGCACAAACTGCCAATTTACCCCGATTGTCCTCCAGGCAACAAAAGCAAAGAAAGTTTAAAACTGATATCAGTGATAAGATCAAAGAAGAAATCACAAAACAACTGAAAGCGGGGGTAATCCGAGTGGTCCGATATACCACATGGTTGGCCAATGTGGTTTCGGTGCCAAAGAAGGACGGGAAAACCCAAGTGTGTGTGGACTACCGAGATTTGAATAGGGCAAGTCCCAAAGATAATTTCCCTTTGCCTAAAATCCACATCCTTGTTGATAACTGTGCTAAACATGAAATACAGTCCTTCGTGGATTGTTACGCAGGATATCACCAGGTGTTGATGGATGAAGAAGATGCCGAGAAAATAGCTTTCACTACGCCTTAGGGTACCTACTGCTATCGGGTCATGCCATTTGGGTTGAAGAATGCCGGGACAACCTATATGAGAGCTATGACCGCCATTTTCCATGACATGATGCATCAAGAGATAGAGGTGTACGTGGATGACGTAATTATTAAGTCCCGGACTCAGAATGATCATGTTCAAGACCTGAGAAAGTTCTTTGAACGGCTGTGCAAGTATGATTTGAAGCTGAATCCGGCCAAATATGCCTTCGGAGTCCCATCAGGCAAGCTCCTAGGTTTCATAGTCAGCAGGAGAGGTATCGAGTTAGATCCAACAAAGATAAAGTCTATTCGAGATCTACCTCCTCCAAAAACTAGGAAGGACGTGATGAGCTTATTGGGCAGATTAAACTATATTAGTCGGTTCATTGCTCAACTGACTACCACATGTGAGCCCATATTCAAACTGCTGAAGAAAGATGCAGCAATCAAATGGACAGTTGAGTGTCAAGAGGCCTTCGACGAAATCAAGGAATATCTGTCAAATCCTCCGGTGTTGGTCCCACCTGAATCGGGACGACCTCTTTTCTTGTATCTGACGGTGTTGGAAAACTCATTTGGTTGCGTTCTGGGGCAACACGATATAACCGACAAGAAAGAGCAGGCGATCTACTATTTGAGTAATAATTTCACTAGCTACGAGGCCAAGTATACTTTGTTGGAAAGAACATGTTGTGCTCTGACGTGGGTCGCTCAGAAGTTGAGACACTATCTTCAAGCCCACACTACCTACCTCATAACCAGGCTGGATCCATTGAAGTACATATTCCAGAAACCGATGCCCACTGGGAGACTGGCAAAATGGCAAATCCTGCTCACTGAATTTGACATAGTCTATGTCACTCGTATGGCAATGAAAGCCCAGGCGTTGGCAGATCATTTAGCGAAAAACTCGGTTGACGAGGAATACCAACCATTGAGCACATACTTCCCAGATGAAAAAGTTAATTCAGTAGAAGCTATCTCTGAAGACACTCGTGCTTGGAAAATATTCTTTGACGGAGCGGTAAACGCAAGAGGTGTAGGCATCGAGGCAATCTTGATATCACCCAATGGTCAGCACTATCCAGCTACACCTAGGCTCCGATTCTTCTTCACAAACAATACAGCTAAATATGAAGCCTGCATCATGGGCATGAATATGGCAATTGACCAAGATGTTGAAGACTTATTGATCATGGGGGACTCCGATTTGATTATCCGGCAAGCACAAGGGGAATGGGAGACTCGAGACGTTAAGCTCATCCCATACCGGCAACACGTGGAAGATCTCACTAAACGCTTCGAGTCAATAGAGTTTAGGTACATTCCTCGATGCCACAATGAAATAGCTGATGCACTCGCCACATTAGCTTCAATGCTGCCTTACCCAGGCAATGCCCATATTGATCCCCTGGAAATTCAAATCAAAGAAAGACACGGTTATTGTAATATAGCCGAGGTGGAACCCAGCATTCATCCATGGTATCATTATATCAAAAGATTTCTGAAAACACAAGAATACCCTGAGCAAGCCACTGGGGATCAGAAAAGAACCATTAGACGACATGCGAGTGGCTTCTTCTTAAGCGGCGACATTTTGTATAAAAGGACCCCAGACCTCAACTTGCTAAGATGCGTTGATGCCGAAGAAGCCGGAAGAATTATGCATGAGGTGCACGCAGGGGCGTGCAGACCTCATATGAACGGATATGTTTTGGCAAAGAAAATCCTGCGAGCAGGATATTGTTGGATAACCATGGAGAAGGATTGCTTCAGCTTCGTTCGAAAATGTCATCAATGCCAGGTGCACGGTGATTCGATCCATGCACCTCCAACGGAACTTCATCCGATGTCAGCACCTTGGCCGTTTGTTGCCTGGGGTATGGACGTCAATGGGCTAATCGAGCCGAAAGCTTCAAACGGGCATAGATTCATATTGGTTGCAATCGATTACTTCACAAAATGGGTTGAGGCCATCACTCTCAAGATGGTCACCAAGAAAGCTGTGGTAGACTTTGTGCATTCCAACCTCATTTGTCGCTTTGGTATTCCTGCAACTATCATTATCGACAATGCTGCAAACTTGAATAGTCGTCTGATGGGAGAGGTATGCGAACAATTCAAGATAACGCACATAAACTCTACCCCTTATCGGCCAAAAGCCAATGGTGCCGTTGAAGCAGCGAATAAAAACATCAAGAAGATTTTGAGAAAGATGATTCAAAACTCCAGGTAATGGCACGAAAAGCTTCCTTTTGCATTACTCGGGTATCGCACCACAGTGCGTACATCAATCGGAGCCCCCCCATACTTATTGGTTTACGAGATTGAAGCAGTCATACCTGCAGAAGTAGAAATTCCTTCGCTTCGTATAATTGTTGAAGCAGAAATCGAGGACAGTGAGTGGGTTAAAACCCGGCTAGAGCAGTATTCACTAATTGATGAAAAACGGATGGCCGCAGTTTGCCACGGGCAGTTGTACCAACAAAGAATGGCCCGCGCCTATAACAAGAAAGTACATCCCAGGAACTTCGAAGTGGGACAGCTCGTGCTCAGACGCATTCTCCCTCATCACCAAGAAGCAAAAGGAAAGTTTGCTCCCAATTGGAAAGGTCCATACATAATCCGAAAGATTTTGCCAAAAGGAGCAGTGTATCTAGGTGACATTGAAGGAAATGATCCTGAAATAGCAGTCAAGGCCGATGCAGTAAAAATGTACTATATCTAGACCTCCTGGGGTGATGGCTTTTTATGTAATTGAGATGACGAAGGCTTTCCTTCCCGCTACCCCAAACACTATCAATCCTTCATAAACCTTTTGAGCTGGTTACGCTTCTTTGATTACCCTCTTTGGAACCAAGAAGTACGAAAAGAAAAGGAAAAGAAAAAGAAAAGAAAAAGAAAAAGAAAAAGAAAAAGAAAAAGAAAAAAAAAAGAAAACAAAAAACAAAACAAAAACAAAAACAAAAACAAAAACAAAAATGTTTGCCTGAACTACGTTTGACTTGATCCCGAAAGGGTACGTAAGCAGCCTCTCCCTGAGGTTTAGTCACACCAAAACAAAAATTTCAGTTCCCCAAAATTGAAATCGGGGCAGATGATATGATGGTTCGGCTATGAATCCGCCAAAATGGTTCCAAAGTTGTAGTTCCGCCCAAAATCCTTCTTACCCCAAAAAACCTTGTCCAAGTCCTTCCGATCAATTGGCAAAAGCAGGGAAGTAAAAAACATCATTGCTAGAATCTGATTCAAACTGAGAGAAATAAAATGAGAGAGTCTTATAGGTGAAAACCTCCGGGCACCATAAGGCGATGGTGAGTAGAGAAACTGAAAATGAGAGAGTCCGCTTAGTGAAAACTCGCAAAGAGCACTATTGGGCGATAGTGAGAAGAGAAATGAGAGAGGTCGATTGGCAAAAACCCGCAAAGGGCGCTGTCGGCCGAAAAGAAGACATCTCATCACTAAAAGAGTCCTAGCAAGGTTCCCTGGTTTCGAAATACGGATCAATGGGTTCACGAGAAGCTGGAAAGTTTGTGTGGGTCGGGCGTCCAGTCCAAGAAGCATGTCATGTTCATTTGAAGCCAGCTTGCACACCCCAGATAAGTCCTTCTTTTCCCCCGAAAGGGATGCTTCTCTTTAAACTCATTCGCTTGCCTTTTGTATATTTCTTCCTTGAATCCCTTTCGATTTAACACTGATTCCGGAGTTACTACAAAGAAAGGTGGCAAGATTGGTTCTATCGGGCTCCGCCTGGTCAGAGTCGAAGAAAATGCCCAGCCTCAACGAGTGCATCAGGCCAATCCCGACTGACCATAGTGGTTGATGCTTTCGAAGCAAAGACATTAGAAAAGAAAGAAAATCGAAGGCAAAGGCAGAATAAAGTGAAAAGGCTAGAGCCCACACAGGCGAGTCATAATGAAACCCTGAGAGTTGAACCCGGTCGGTTTGAAAAGAGATTCACCCTCGAGGCCAAAAAACAGCAAACTTCTCAACGGAAATGGGGCCGGGATCAAGCGATTGGGATGATCAAGGCCACAAAACCAACCACCGTTTCAAACTAATAAATTGTGCTTTGTTGAAAACAGGTTCTATTCAAAGTAACCGTGTAAGACGCAGGTGCAACTCAAAAGAGATGAAAAGCGCAAGCACTGAAATAGCTTTGCAGCAAGGAAGCGACCAAAAGGAAGTTTCCCAAAACTCTGTCATGCATGTTGCTAAATAAAAGGAAAATGTAGAGGAGAAGAAAAGAAGAGAAAATAAATAAAGATGAAAACCCCAAAAGAAAAACCAACCATAGTAGCATAGGAGCTTTTTCTTTCCAAATCCCGGTATAACCCGAGGATCTCCCTAGCATAACCTAAGGACCCTTTTCTTCTATTCCGGCATAACCCGTGGACCTCCCTGGCATAACCCAAGGATCATTTTTCTTTTATCCCGGCATAACCCGTGGGCCTCCCTCGCATAACCCAAGGAGCATTTTCTTTTATCCCGGCATAACCCGTGGACCTCCCTGACATAACCCAAGGACCATCTTCTTTTATCCCGGCATAACCCGTGGACCTCCCTGGCATAACCCAAGGAGCATTTTCTTTCCAAATCCCGGCATAACCCGAGGATCTCCCTGGCATAACCCAAGGAGCCTTTTCTTTCCAAATCCCGGCATAACCCGAGGATCTCCCTGGCATAACCCAAGGAGCCTTTTCTTTCCAAATCCCGGCATAACCCGTGGACCTTCCTGGCATAACCCAATGAGTGTTTCTTTCCAAATCCCGGCATAACCCGAGGATCTCTCTGGCATAACCCAAGGAGCTTTTTCTTTCCGAATCCCGGCATAACCCGAGGATCTCCCTGGCATAACCCAAGGAGCGTTTTCTTTCAAATCCCGGCATAACCCGAGGATCTCCCTGGCATTACCCAAGGAGCTTTTTCTTTCAAATCCCGGCATAACCCGAGGATATCCCTGGCATAACCCAAGGAGCGTTTTCTTTCCAAATCCCGGCATAACCTGCGGACCTCCCTAGCATAACCCAAGGAGCGTTTTCTTTCCAAATCCTGGCATAACCCAAGGACCTCCCTGGCATAACCCAAGGAGAGTTTTCTTTCCAAATCCCGGAATAACCCGAGGATCTCCCTGGCATAACCCAAGGAGCTTTTTCTTTCCAAATCCCGGTATAACCCGCAGACCTCCCTGGCATAACCCAAGGAACCTTTTCTTTCTAAGTCCTGGCATAACCTAAGGAGCCTTGTTTCTTCCCAAGTCCCGGCATAACCCGAGATCCTTTTCTTTTTCTGGCATAACCCGATCATCTTCTAGCATAACCTGGATTCATTCACATAGATACACAATCCTGATTTAATTGCTTATATATGTGTCATAACTAACTCACGAAGTTTTCCTAGTGAAAACTGGGGCAGAAAATTTCGTTCGTTTGTTTGTTTTGGAATCTTAAGCAGGTTGATATCAAGACACAAGGTGCGAGATGACCAATGGAATGAGTCTCAATCCAGAATCAAGAAAAGAAGAAAAGAACAAAAAGAAATGAACTCAAATGCGAAGCAAGCAAGGGCGCGGATGGCTCAAAATCCGATTGAAGTCACAAGCTCCGCTGATCCTATATTCACCCAATGCTGCATAAAGAAGTAAACACCTACAACTTACGAGCATCAAGATTCAGATCAGAGTCCACAGCAAAATCAGCCAAGACTCAAGATCAAGTTTCAAGAGAATTATAGATAGGAATCTTGTAATTCATAGTTATTAGGCATAGCTAGCTTAGCTTTGATTTTCCTTTTGGTGTAATAAGGAGGTCAGCAAGCAGTAGCAACAACAACAGTGACAATTACAGCTCCTGGTAGTCCCAGCTACCAAACTTTCCAGAACTACACTGACCTGATTCCTTTATAGCCAAGGATATGTAGGCAACCTTTGAAGCAAGGTTCGGTCAGACGATTTCCAAAATGCTTCTCATGGAGTGCCGAGCAGGCAAAAATCTCTCATAGTTGCTCATTTATCTTTGCTCGAAAACCCTTCGTGTCTCCGAGCAAAGAGGGACAGCTGTGAGCACGTGATTTTTACCTCGCTTAAATTACTCCTATAGAATTCATTAAAATTAGGACTTTTCTTACTTGAATTTTTAGGGAATTAATTGCATGAATTTTTTTTTGTTTGTTTGCCTTTTGTATGCATTTTTAGTTGGCATAATTCATAAAAATACAAAAATAGCATATTTGCATTTAGAATTCGATTTTATATTTATTAGTTAATTGATAATATCAAAATAAGAGAAAAATAACAAAAATAGTCATTTTTACATCTTTTGTTTAGCTTTATTTTTAAAATTGGGATTTAGTTAGTTTTAGGAAAATTAATTAGTTGGATTTTGGTTTAATTTAAGTCTTTGTCACTTTTAATTTTTAATTTTTTCTTGATTTTAACAAAAGACAAAAATCAAAAGAAATGAAAATAAGTTGAATTTAAACAAAAGAAAAGGAATTAATTGAATAAAAATAAAATAAAGAGAAGAAGGATATTAGGACAGTTATTTTGGGCCAAATTTAAGCCCAAACCCCTCAAGCCCACTCGAAATCAACCCAGTCCCATTTGTATCACCCAATCCGGTCCACCCTCAGCCATACCCAAACGACGTCGTTTTGACGTCAACAGATTTGGGCCCTTCATTTCCTCTGATCCAACGATTCTCGTTTATTCATGGACAAGATATAAAATTGTCTGAAAATATGTTAAACATAAAATACACGATATCATCCTCCTCGTATCATCCCCCCTCCCTGTAACGCCGGTATATAACCACCGTGTCCCCACCGCCTTCCGTCGTGCGCTGCCGGCCGGAAATCGCCTCTGCCGGCGGCGATGCTCCGATGAACCCCAGATTAACACCACAAGTTCCCCATGAACTCCCCTTTCCAACCCCCACAATGTTTTCCTTCGAATCATAGCCAATCAAGTCGAATATCGATTTTAAAATTTTCCGGCCACGACATCAGTTACACCAACGACCACTAAAATTACACCCTAACACCGCCTCTGTCTTCTCATCTCAAATCTACCCTTCTTTCCCTTTGAATCAATCTCAAAGGCTTCGAATCTTAATTCGAAGTTGATGAATCCTAGCCGCCGCTCTCGAATCCCAGTGGCGGCGCCGCCTCTTTTTCACACTAAATTTTTACCACATAACCTCCTCGTCTCCCTCTTCACAAGCCCATGGTCTGTTGCTTTCAAATCACCACCCAAATCCCCGAATTTAAAATCAAAGTTCGACTTCAACCCCTAATTTCACGAATTGGGAATTCTTTGGCGGTTTGACCATTACAGTGTTTAGCTGTGTGTTTTCTCTTGAAAACACACGATTAAACACTCGTTTGGTCAAAGAGTTTCAATCCAACTTTTGTCCAAGCCAAGTCATCTCTGGTCAATTTCAGTTTAATATATTAAAGCCAAGGTTAGTGAGTTTTCTTCTCGTTCTAGTTTTGATCCAATTTGATTTATGTTTTATATGTTAATTAAATATTTTCCGAAGTTTTCAATTGGTAGTTTGTTTTCGATATAGTTCTGTCAGTTAATTGATTAAGTTAAAGGTTTGGGTATAATAAGTGTCTAGGTTAGCTCTTAGTTTAATTTCTATTTTTTTAGCTCTGTTTAATTTTTCGTCCTATTTTAGCTTTAATTGGTCAGCTGTTAGTTTTAGTGATTAGGTGTTAGTTTAATTTCAATTAGCTCAGACTGTTTAACTTGTTTGAATGTATTTCTTGTCAATTGACTTTTTCATCTCAGAATTTTAGTTCAATATTGTTTCTAACTTGTTTTGAAATGCTTTGATTATTGGCTGATTGAGTTAATGCTTCTGTTAGTCTAAGCCTAGTTTAATTGATCTTCAGCATTCATTTGTAGATTAATTAGGTTTGTGGATTGGTTATAGCGGATTTAGATTAAAATAGGGTTAACTATAGTTAATTTTTAAATCAAGTAAAGGGTCTGATCGGTCAGTAATTTCAGGGAGTTTTTAAGGGTAGTTTGGACATAGAAAAGGGCAGTTTTATTAAGAATGGTAAATTCAAAACCAAGGTTAGGGTAATCGAGGTATTGTATAGCCAAAAAAATATCCTAAGGCCTTCTAGAATAGGACTTTAGTGTAGATTTTAATAAACTCAGTGCAGTAACTTGAGAAACAAGTTAGAAATTGAAGGTTCAATAGGTAAAATCTGAAATTAAAAGAGGAAAAAATGTGTGAAAACTTTCAGAATATTCTACCCCATTCCTTACCTATAAAAGGCACCCCCAATGCCTTCTTTAACAAGTTTTAGGACCCCCTGAAAATTCTCAGAAGTTTAGAACCCCTGAAAATTCCCAAAGCTTCAGCCATCAAAAACTCTCTCTAAAAGCTCTCTCTCCCTCTAATTTTTAGATCTGCTTTGAAATTCAAATATTTAAAGTCCAAAAACACCAAAAAACAGAAAATAAAAAAAAAAGTTACTATTCCATTGCTTATTTAGATCATTTTCCAATTTTCTCTTTGCATTTCTCCAAAATCTGTTCTAAGCTCGAGTTTCAGCAACATTTAAGAGTATTTGGCAGTTTGGTCGAGTATATTTGGATTCGTTTGGATTGGATTTGGTTGAGTATTGTTCTAGGGAAGTCTAAGAAGCAATTTAAGTTCAGTTTCAAACTTATTCGAGTACAATTTGAGTCAGTTGTGGTTTAACTGATTGGAAGCACTAATTTCTGGTTTCATTTTGGTCAATTTGGTGCTGTGATATTGGTTTGGTCCTAAGCTGGTTATTTTGCTGCTGTAATCTGTTGCTGCCTAAGCTGACCTCAATTCTCCCTTTTACTTTGTCTATATTTCAGGTACAAGCTCTAAACTATGGTGATGTACATATGATTTGGGAATTGAAATGGAAATTTTATCTCTGTTGGAGTAATATTGTGCTAGCTTAGTTTAATTCCAAGTTTTAATAGTTAATGTTATAATTGGACTGGACTATCTTGCTTTCTAATTTGAGGTGGTGAGATCCATGTTAGTTTTGCGTTGAGGATACAGTTTGTAACCTGTTTATTGCTAATTCTAATTCCATAAGTCATTAACAGCATATATGTCGTTGATATTAGCCTGTTTATTGCTG
Organism: Nicotiana glauca; assembly: GCA_026770625.1. Lineage (NCBI taxonomy): Eukaryota > Viridiplantae > Streptophyta > Magnoliopsida > Solanales > Solanaceae > Nicotiana > Nicotiana glauca. Next base: position 64,615 of record MU776047.1, on the reverse strand, counting down.
ATTTTAATTCCATAAGTCATTAGCAGTTGTGGTCTATTTATTTGCTGATTATGTAGTTAGGGCCAATTCACGTTTCAGTTAAATAGGCATTGAAACATGAGCAAATTTGTAATTCAACATGTTCAACTACCTATTTATTCAAATGTTAGTAGGACTTGGTTGATATAGCCCATATTTCTATTAATTGTTATTGGGCCAAATAGAACCCTGCCGTGGTTATGCTTATTTGCTATCTATATTGATCTTGTACATCTAAATTGATGCTGCCATGTTTAATAGCTCAGCAATTCCCCCTTGCCCATGTGATCTCTCCTTGGCCAATTCTGTCGAGAATTCGGGCCTTGCTGCCCCCCTAGCCTGGCAAGTGATTTTCAGTTTAAGGCCATTTTTAAGCCTAAATTTGTTATAAGCCAAAATCCTTAAAAATTACATTAGGAATACGGGGTATTAATTCACAAGTATAAATTCGGGTTTCGAATTAGGTGGTGGGTTCAAATTAAAAGGATCCTCCCTTTTGTTTGAATTCGGACTTGAATTCGAGGTTTGAATTTATAAATGTGACTTAATTGGCCTTTTAGAGACAAAAATAAATAGAAAATCCTAGTTTGCTTTAGGTTGGTCTTTAAATAATAAAGTGAGATGAGTCTTGCCGCATAAAAATGCATAAATTATGGAGCCCTCATTAAATGCTTACACTAAAAAAATACTTAGAATTTGGGGCGTGCCGTTTAGCGAATTTCACGGCCTCCTACAAAGTTAAAAAGACGTTAGTCACTTTAGGCTCGTTTGTAATAATCTTACCTTCTTAAATACGGGTGTGACGTTAGTCACTTTAGGCTCGTTTGTAATAATCTTACCTTCTTAAATACGGGTGTGCATTTCATGCGACCCAAATCCAAATAAAAAAACGTTGAATAAAAATGTGTCGAGGATCCGGGTGCATTTCATGTGACGTGATCCGAAAACACGTTTTAAACGACGTTCACCTTCGTAAAAATAATTAAAAAGCGGTGAATAATCTTAAAATTGTACTATAGGTTGGAGCATGTAAAAAATTAGATTTTTAGCCATTTATAATAATTTAAGTGACCGTACTAGAACCACGGGATCCGGGGGTACCTAACACCTTCCCTCGGGTTAACAGAATTCCTTACACGGAATTTCTGGTTCGCAGACTCCAATTTGGAAGTCGAAAATTTTCCTCGATTTGGGATTAAATTAAACCGGTGACTTGGGACACCAAAAACTAATCCTATCCCAAGTGGCGACTCTAAAAATATATAAATAAATAATCTCAATTCGAATAATGTCACTTTAAATGGAAAAACTCCCTTATACATTATCCTTCGGGGTAGGTGTGTAAAAAGGAGGTGTGACAGTTATCAACACCGATCCAAGATCGTTTACGAATAATATTGACCGTGGTAAACCCTAATAACTTCTAAGTTTCAAAATCTATTTCTGCACCACTTAGGCCGCTCTTGCGACATCAACAACTAGGAAAAGGAGTAAGTGTTCGAGTCTTAGCCCATTTTATCATATTTTTGAGATCTAGACTTCATGTAAAGGAAACTTTTGAAGAGATTCTTATCCCAATTTCATAGGTTAATAACTTTAACTTAGTTTTGATTAATTTCAATGTCTTTGTAGATTTTTATCTCTAAATCTAGTATTTTAAAATGTAAAAATTGGGGTTTTAGAAAAAACCTATGAGGGAAAATTTTGGAAAATTTGACCTCAAGTTTGAGGTCCAATATGATACAAATTACATAATTGAACTCAGGGAAGAATGGGTAAATGGGGATTGGTCGCAATTTCAGATTTTGATAATGTGGGCCCGTATTGACTTTATGTTGACATTTTCAAATATGATAAATATCAAACCTTTTTTATATTAGAGTAGTTTCTAAAGCTTGTTTTGACTTATTTGAATATTATTTTACTAGATTAGAGTTATTTGGAGGCTTTTTCTAAAGGCAAAGTTGTGTTGGATTAGTGATATTCCGAAAAGAGGTAAGTATCGTGGTTAACCTTGATTTGAGGAGATTAGAATGTTATTCGCGCTAATTTCTACATTAATTATGTGTTGGGGACGATGTATATGCAAGATAACAAGTGTATATCTATTGTGATGGGTCAAAGAATGCGGGTAGAACTAGTTAATTTTATGCTTTATTTATTACATGCTTCTACATCTTTTATGCCTTTATCCATGTAGTATATGTTTTACTTGTTCCATGCCTTTACTTGTTACATACCTTGCTTGTCACATGCTTTACTTTCTACATGCCTTTATTTAATACATGATTTTACTTATTATATGCCTTTATTTTTTATACGCCTTATTGAATATATGTTTTTAATCAATACATGCTTTTACTTAATAAATGCATGTACTAGGACATGCCTATACTTGTTTCATACCATACTTGCTTCATGCCTTATTTTCCTATGCTATGTTGGGGATTATGTAATCATTTGATCGTTTGAGTGTTAAAAACCTTTTCCGGATCCTTATTGTATTGCATGAATAAGAATATCTCAAAAAAAAATTGGTACTTACCATTACTTCTTGTCCGTGCCCATTATTTCCTTAGTAAATTATGCTTATTTATTGTCCTCGATAGTTGTTATAAATTTCTCAATATTTGGATGTGTTCTTGGATGCTTTTGTGTGAATTGATATGTTGGATCGGATTGCCGCCTCAATAATATTATGATAAAAATCAGGTTGCTCGATGCAATGATAGTATGGCCAAGGGATCGATTTGATGTCGTAATAATATTTTTGTGTGTGTTGGATCGAGTTGTGTGCCACAACGTATGTGTTATGAGATGTTGATTTTCTTTGTGGGTTTTGGCTTTTTTCATTATATATATTATTCCTTCCCTATTGATTTTGAGCCGCTAAAAAGGGGCTTGGTTGTTATCAATGAAACACAGTAATCTCTACTATTATCTAATTTTTTTAAATTGTTATCCGCGTTTTATTCCTATCACTGGTGTTATTTCTATTTCTATTTCTATTGCTTATTAACTGTACATATTTATATGGTAAGTCATGTCATATTCTTGTCACTAACTCATCGAGGTTAGACTCGATACTTACTGAGTATATGAAGTCGGTTGTACTCATACTATACTTCTATACTTCTTGTGCAAACTCTTGTACGGGTCGTAGCAGAGTGCAGAGGGGAGCATAGCTTTGTTGCATCCCGTCCGTAGAGTCCGGAGTCCTTCTTTGTGAGCTCGTTCTTCCGTCTCTTTGTGTTTTGTAGTTCCTGAGTTGATTTACTTGTCGTAGTCTCGTGTTATTGTAGCTATTACTATTACACTCAGTGTTGCTGAGCGAGGGCTATGTGTTTGTGATATTGAAACTTTTTTGAGGAAATGTTATGGTATGTGGGCACATATTGTGAAAGTCATTTATTTGAGTTGTTATGTTTTGGCACACATGTTGTTGTTGAGAGAATTGTTATGTTGTTTGCATGAGGTTTCTGCCGTGCTGTTGTTATTATGTTTGCACGAGGTTTCTGCGGTGCTGTTGTTATTGTGTTTGCACGAGGTTTATATCGTGTGGTTGTTATTGTGTTTGCCCGAGCTTTCTGCCTGCAGTTGTTATTGTGTTACGTGAGGTTTCTGTCGTGTTGTTTTATTATTGATACGCATGGAGTAGTATAAGGTTTGGGTGTTGAAACATATGCTGTGAGATAAGGTGGGCTTGAAATGCGTGGCTAGTAGGGGAACTACTAGAATTCATGCGGTGTGATAAGGTAGGCTAAAAATGCGGGATGCTATTTTGGAAAAAATCATTTTCAAAACCAAATGTAAAGGCTCCCGTTGTGATATGAGGAAAGTTTGTGATTCACTTTATAATTTGAGACTACGAGACAATACCTCGGTAGGGCTCTTGTTGGCATTTCCATTTTCTCTGTACTTATCTTTGATTGTTATTTTCCTTAGCATACCTTTAACTATCTTACCTCCGCGTTGCATGGTTTGCTTAGTTTTATGTAGCTAATCCTGTTGTATTAGTCGCTTCTTCAACATCATTGTTGTTTTTATTACACTGTATATTTCGTGGTGATTTTTTCTTGTGCCATTCGTTGTCTCTATTCTTATTTGTTGGCTTGAATTGTGGTAGAACACTTGCATAATCATACGTGCAATTGAATTACCCATATCGATTTTAGAAGATGAATCCTGACGTTATTGACCATTATATGTACTCTTGTCAACTTGCCTTCTGTGTGAGGATTGTTTTATTGGCACGAAGTCGTCCGTGGCGGTTATGATTTGTAATGTTTGCACAGGATGTCAAGTGATTTGGGTTCATGAATTAAGACCCGCGAGCTGTGATTATGGCGTTCGGTACCTCGTGAAAATGCATGGACAGAACTGGTGTGAAAGCGATTTCTTATTGAGTTGTTGCTGATTTTTCTTTATTTGGCTTTACCAGACTTAGATTGTGTTTAGCTTACTCTACAATACTATTACCTGACTGATTCCTGTCAAATATTGCTGTTACTAGTATATCATTGCAAGTATTGTTTTGTATTCCTTATCCTGCGTAACTTTATATTAATGTTGTTTCTCTATTAGTTCACCTTCACACTTGTCCAGGCTGTTTAGTCCGGTAGGTGTCTTGATTGTCCCTCGTCACTACTATACCGAGGTTAGTCTTGATACTTGCTGGGTACCACTATGGTGTCCTCATAATACGCTGCTGCATATTTTTGTGCAGATCCAGGTGCCTCGGTTATTATGGAATATTAGCTGACTAGTCAAGCATTGTTGAGGAGACTCAAGGTAAACCTGCCGTCGCGTTCGTAAGCCTCGGAGTCACCTTTTGACATTGTACTTGTACTATTTAATTCTATTCAAAACAGTTTTAATTTGGAGATTTTTTAGCAAACACAGTAGAGATTATGACTTTTACTACCGATTTTGGGATTGCAAAATTATATATAAAGATTTTTATTTCTTTATCAATTGATGGTTGATTCTTCTATTAATCCATTAAGTGTTAGTCTTATGTAGTTTTAGAGACTAGGTGCCGTCACGACATCCTACGGAGGGAAATTAGGGTCCTGACAGATATCTAGTTTATTTTCGGATAAATCTTGTATTATTGAACATAATAAATATTTTATCTCTTGTGGTACGTGGATGCATGACCTTGTTATTGTTAATGTCTCTCCTGAACTGAATAATATTAGTCTACCTAATAACAGCAAATGTTCTTAAAAATTGAGTGAAACTTATATGTGCACTTGCGTCAAAGTCATAATTATCTATATAGGAATTTAAGTTGGTCAAGGATGAACTTTAAAATTTATTGAAAATATAGACTACCAACTTATGAATCTTATTTAGAAGGAAATATGTCTGAGAGACATTTCTGCTCCAAAGAAAAGAGAAATGGTGATAAGTTAGAACTAGTAGTGGCAAAATAGTTAAAACAAAGTAGTTAACCACCTGTATTATCCACTAAAAATGGGTTGGATAATAAACTTTTTAAAAATGGGTCGAATATGGATAAGAACCACATTATCCATTTAGAAAAGGGATAACCAATGGATAACTAATGGATAACTACTTGGTTTAACTTTTACATTTGTAAAGCCTCAAAATTTCTCAAGTTTGGGAGACTAAAAATTCTACCAAAAGTGATCATATTCAAGAAGTCATGGATAATATGGTCCCTCATACTATCCGCCGGTTAACTCATTTTTTATTTGTATTTAATATGGACCGGGTCGGATAATTTATCACTTTTTTCATTACCCATTTTTTACCCAACCCATATCCGACACAGACCCGCCCTTTTTCACTCCTAGTTATAACTAATCCATTTTTTATTGTGCTGTCTAATGAACTTACAAGGCAGAGGTAGTTTTGAGTTATGACGTTCATAAATGATTAATCAAACTATGAATATATTTATTTGATGCATCGTAAGTTTGAATATTTGAATAATTTAAGGATTTTAAGACTTGATATGGAGAAGCACCATGGAAATATATTAAATCACAACATTTTGATCGTAGGTGGCTAGAACTTCTCTACAGAGTTCATTAGTTACTTTTCATAATAAGAATTATATATCAATTATCTACATCGGGTACTCCATAATGGATTGGTGTAGTATAAAGAAGAAATCGGACTCTTATAAAGACTTTTAGATTAATGATGACTTATTTAAATTTATTTATTTTTTCGTTATGAGATGTGCCTTAGAAGCTATAAATTACATTGTAATTTTAGTTCCTCCCAAGTCAGTATCTAGAACGCCCATAGAACAATGGACTTAACATAAGTTCAGTCTGCGACAAGTTCAGATATGAAATTGTCCAATATAAATATTGAAAGGGAAATGGATAAAAACAAATCGAGAATGAATGTATGAGTATTTATTGAATGTCTAAGGGAATGAAAGGGTGTTTATTTTATTTTCCTAAAAAAGGTAATTCTAGCGCAAATACTAGTTCTGTCATGACCAGAATCCCAACCTCAAAATCGTGATGGCGCCTAACATTTTACATCCTAGGAAAGCCAATATTAGTTAATTACTTAACCAATTTTAACAATTTAAAACACAACACTAATAATACCAAAATTGTAATATTCTAAAATAGATGTGATAAGTAAAATGTAGCGTAGTCTAAACATATCCCAGAAATATGGAGTCACGAATACATGATGATACTAGAATTCTATAGATAAATTCTGAATGAATTACAATTGTTCGAAATAAGGAAAACAGTAAGATAGGGGAGAAGGGACTTTAGGAACTGCTAATACCAGCAGCTCTACCTCAAATCTCTAAAAGCAGTTGAATTCAAGCAGTCTCCTCTACGCGCCGCTGGAACCAACACTAGTATTTGCACAAGAAATGTAGATTGAGTACAATCGACCTCATATACACTGTAAGTACTGAGCCTAACCTTGACAAAAGAGTGACGAGGCTATGACAAGTCACACACAATAAACCTGTACGAAACAATAATAATAAAAACAGGAATACAAAAAAAGCAGTAAACTCATATAAATGGACCTGAAGGTCAACTACCAGAATAAAATAATCTCAAATCTCATATGACAATACCGAGAATGAACTCTACAACCATGAACAACTACAACACATCAAATCTATTACGACGTGCAACCCGATCCCAAGTTTCCACATAATATCTTTTACAACGAACAACTCATTTCCAATAACAATGTCATATCATTTTTTGTTCTATTGCGGTGTGCAACTCGATCCCAAATATCAATTCCTTTCGATATCGTTGTGGCACGCAAATTGATCACCCCATATTAATTTATCAACATAAAAAACTCAACACCACTATTTGTGAAATATCAACACAATGAGAAATGAAACATGCGGAACCATAAGAAACTACCAAAACAAACAAAGAATAGTCAATACTTTACAATCGCAAACCTTGGTAAAACAATAATACTAAAATATCTAGATGGCTCACATAAACGGAATGACATAATAAAGCACTTCAAGTAATACAAGAACGGTAAAAGCAAGTAGAACATGAGACAACAAAGATATACAATTAATACAATTAGAAGCATATGGTAGGTAATAAAATATTGCGTGAGAGATGTACAAATCGAAACAAGTAACAATGAAACAACAAATAACAAGTAAGACATGTATAAAAAGTAAGAACATGTAACAACTAAAAACATGTAGCAAGAGATAATACAGAATAAAAGAAGACATGATAGAAAATAGACCAATCTCGTGTGATTTAACCCCAGGACGACGTATATACACTCGTCGCCTAGCATATACGTCGTTTCCCCCACATATTTCATATAACAAATCGACTAACAAGTCCTAATTCTCTTAAGTCAAAGTTAGGCATAATACTTACCTCTTTCTACAATACAATCAACTCTCCTCCAAACCAGTCAAATCTAGCCAAATATAGTTTAAATAATTCGAATTAAGCTTTAGAAATTACTCGTGACCGAAAAAGATTTAATCTTTAATGAATTTGAAAAAAATAAACAAAAGTCAACCTCAAGCACACCGATCAAAACCCGAATAGGGTAGATATCGACTACCCACGACCCCATGAGTCCATTTATGTGTTTTGTTTTCAAATCCATATCCAATTCGACTCTCAAATTCCAAATATATATTTTTTTAAAATATCGACAAAATATCCCCAAAATTTCTCTTAGTATTTCATGAATTTGATGTTAAATCTCATGTATAATCATGTAATATAATTGAAAACAAATCAAAACCACCTACCTAATGATTGTATGTGACAATCCTCCTCTAAATTCCCTCCTACTGAGTCTAGGTTTCAAAGATATGAAAATAAGACTAAAATCCTGTCTTCCAGCCCTTTTATTCAGTTGAAGATATCATAATTGCGACCTTGGGTTCGCATTTGTGAAACCTCGCAATTGCGGAACATGGATCACAAAAGTGAACCCTAATAGATCACATAGATGTCGTAATTGCGGCAAAGGCTTCGATAATGCGATGGCATCCTTCTTCGCAAAAGCGACACAATGATCGCAAATGTGACCCAACCCAATCCTATACTGTCTTCACAAATGCGAAGATGGAGTCGCATTTGCGACATTTTGACCTCCACTAACCTCTTCACAGTGGCGATGCTGACGCTAGCGATTGCCACAACTGCAGAACCAATACACTAGCAACCTATAACCAGCTCAATCCAATCTAAAACACATATGAAGCTTACACGAGCCCCGAGGCTCCAAACCAAATATCCTCAAAAGTCTAAAAATATTATACTAACTCGCTCCCGTGATGAAAACACCAAAATAAAATCTAGAACTATGAATCGGACATCAAAATGCATAAAATTCAAAAAAAAACTCAAGAACCTCTAGAGTCATAACCAAGCATCTAAATCTTATCAAACCAACTCCGAATGACACCGAATTTCGCAGACAAGTTTCAAATAGAAAAACGGACCTATTCCAAGTCCTAAAACTAAAATTTGAACCATATAATCATAAAGCCAACCTATGGTCAAATGTAAAGAATTTCTAAACATTCAAATTGCCAACTTTCAATAAAACTAGTCAAATCAACTTAGGGACCTCCGAATTCACTTTGGACATACGCCCAAATCCAAAATCATAATACGAACCTACCAAAATCGTTAAAATATCGATCCGGCGTTGTTTACCCAAAATGTTGTCTGTGGTCAACTATAGCCTCATCTTTAGTCAAAATTTTTATTTTCTTCAAAATTTCACATGAAAGTTTTTGAAAAGCGATACAGACCACACACGCCAACCAAGAACATCAAATGAAGTTATAGGAGGTCACAAATCATGAAAATTAAGTCTAGTACTCAAAATGATCTACCAAGTTGTCACATCCTCCACCTCTAAAAGAAATATTTGTCCTTGAACGGACATAGAAAAGTACATGAATTGGTGAAAAAGGGAGATATCTACTTTGCATATTCGACTCAGACTCCCATGTAGCTGCCTCAGTAGGTTGACCTCTCCATCGCACTTCACATAAGGAAAACTCTTAGACTTGAACTTCTGAACTTGCCAAGATAGAATAGCCACCGTGTCACGACCCAAACCCCGGTCGTGATGGCGCCCAATACCTTGTTATGAAATCCCGGCCATTTAACATTTACATCCCAATTATTAAACTTAAAAATACCAATTAAGCATAAACTCTCATTTTCTTAATAATAAAAATAGTGCGGAAACCAAAATAACAGTAATAACAGCCCAATAGATCTGGCGTCGCAAGTCTGAGCCTCTAGATA
>MU776047.1:30530-41470 GCA_026770625.1 Nicotiana glauca | reverse complement strand
ACCATAACAACATAATCTAAGACCAAGAATCCATACCTGATGAAGACCCTCGAAACCCTCTTCGAAAATCGCCTAAAATCTCCTTAGTCCGAGATGAATATGTTGAGTTGCTTCTAAAATTCGCGAAGGTGAAATTAAATACCCCTGAACAGCAGTTTCCGCTTCTGCGATGATTTTGTCGCTTCTGCGACACCTCTTTTGTGGTTATTTATCCGCTTCTGCGGTTCTTCGACTTTTACCCAGGATCGCTTTTGCGGTCAACAAATCGCAAATGCGGGACCGCTTCTGCGGTTCGCATGTCTGCTTTTGCGGAAAACTCTAGGCCCCTCAAAAATCGCTTCTGCGGAACCGCTCCTGCGGCTCCTTTTCCGCAGATGCGGAAATACCAGAAGCCTGAAGACCAGACCTGCTGCATGCTTTCCAAATTCCCGTTTAACCATCCGAAATCACCCCGAGGCCCCCGGGACCTTAACCAAAAACACCAACCTACTCCAAAACTTCATACGAACTTGTTCCAATCATCAAAACATGTCAAACCACACAAAAATCATCAATTCACCACGGATTCAAGCCTAAGTTAAACTAAAACTTTCGAAACTCACATTCGATCAAAAACCCGACCAAACGACGTCCGAATAACCTAAAATTTTGTACACATATCCAAAATCACCTAACGAAGCTACTGCATCATTCCGATCCTCGGATCAAAATCTCACCTATCAACCGAAATCCGCCAAAATTCAAACTTCGCCAATTCAAGCCTATTCCACACCGGACCTCCAAATTTAATTCCGATCGCTCTCCTAAGTCACAAATCCTCCCCCAAAGCTAACCGAACTACCGGAACTCACATCCGAGACCTCTAACTATATAGTCAATTTCCGGTTGACCTTTCCAAAACAAGCTTCCTTCCAAGAGGCTAAGTGCCTCATTTCCAACTAAAACCAATCTGACTCTACCCGATCAACTAAAATATTGATATTAAATCATAGTGAAACATAATATGGGAGAAACGGGGCGATAACTCACGTGACGACGGGTCGGGTCGTCACACACCGACTCCTTCTCATAGGCCTAATTCTTATCAAGATGAATTGTGATGAAGTCTGAACCATGCGAGTTGTCCTCATGGTAATTTTGAAGCATGGAAATATGGAATACCAGATGTGCTTCTGCTAGTCTAGGAAGGAAAGCAAGTCTGTAAGCAACCTCCCCAACTCTCTCAAAGATCTCAAATGTCCTAATAAACCTCGGGCACAACTTGCTTGTCACGACCCAAACTGATGGGCCGCGACGGGTGCCTGAGTCCTATTCAGCCACTGTGGGCAACATCATCATCATATACCAGCTGATCAGGTGGTGGTACGTATATAACGCCTTAGCCTTTTTCCCGTATCCCATATAAATATAATATACATATATACGCATATATAACATCATCTAATCATGGGTCAATGCACATGTATAAGTGAGTGAAATGCATAAAAAATACGTAATAATCTCAATATTCCTTCCGAATAAACTTTTTCAACTGTGTTTTATTCTGAGACCCATGAATAGAAGAATATAATATTTTTCATGGGAAATCAAGAATATAGACACCCCCTACTATTTTTATGAATAGAGTAATTTATGAAAACTGTGCGTTTACTCGTTTCTTCAATGTAATTGGATGCCAAAAGAAAAAAGAAAGAGCCTTAACATACATATTTCTTGAATTATTCAAACGAATATGCTTCTGCAAAATACGAACGGAATTACATTTGAATTACTTGAAATCGTGGACGAATTGTTCTGCTTTGAACGTTTTTTATCTAACGAATGGATTTAAACTTAAAACTTGTTCCAACGTAAGTGGCTTCTGTTCCTAGCTTTTGAAATTTCTATCGAAATTTTCTAAGGGGTTGAATTTGTTTGGACAAAATTGCTTCAAATGAAGCATTAGTTGTTTGAAATGGAAAGCTTCTGCTTTCAACGTCCCTGGCTTTATATGCCAAGGGCAGATTATGGAATTTGAAGCCTTTTCAAGGCACTTCTACTAAATGTCATGGATAAGTTTTATTCAAGAATTAAGTCATGATCTTGGCTATTGTATTAGCCATCTCGCAAAGTGACTACTTAGTTATTTCTAAGCTTTGTGGCTTCTTGCCATATTGGGGTTAGTTTATTAATTTTTTATCCACTTATTAGTTAACTGGATAATGTCCTGTTGTCCGGTAATTATTCAATTACCCGCATAACTTAAAAATTACCATAAATTACTTAAAATTCTATTTTTTTAAAATACTTCATATATACTTTATATATTATACTACCGTGGTCATATGGTACCTTGTATGGTACTAGTTCATAATTATCGGTATTATCGCTCGACCCATATTTTATTCCAAATTTTTCACTTTCAATGAAACTCGTTTTCTTTAATCCGTGTACCCCTTTATCCTTCATAATACTTATTTATCGCTTGTTATAAATAGCGTCAGTACGTTAACGTCAAGATGATCTCATCCCTGAGTCTATGTCGGTTAACTGAAAATAAAATTTTAACGTACGAAAACGCGGGATGTAACATTGCCCTTCTTTCTGAACAACATCATGCCCTTCATAGGCAATACTCGAAGGAGAACCTTCTCACCCGCCATATATGCTACATCTCAAACCTTCCGGTCTGTATAACTCTTCTGTATGGACTTGACTGACTCACTTAACCTTCTCCATAACATAATGGACCAAATCAGTGCCCAACAACCTGGCCTCTATAGGCTCAAACAAACCAATCGATGAACGACATCGCCTCCCATATAAGGCCTCATATGGAACCATCTGAATACTCAACCGGTGATTGTTGTTGTAGGCAAACTGCGCTAGAGGTAAAAATTGATCCCATGAACCTCCAAAATCCTTAACACAAGCACGTAACATGTCCTCCAAGATCTGAATAATGTGCTTAGATTGTTCGTCCATCTGAGGATGAAACATTGTGCTCAGCCCAACCCGCGTTCCCAACTTATGCTGCACAACTCCCTACAAATGCGATATGAACTGCATGCTTCGATAAAAAATGATGGAAATGGGTACGCCGTGTGTGCAGATAATCTTTTGGATGTAAATCTGAGCCAATCACTATATAGAATAGGAAGTCGCCACCGAAATAAAGTGTGCAGACTTAGTCAGTCGGTCAACAATAACCCAAACTTCATCATATTTCTTCAAGGTCTGTGGTAAGCCTACCACAAAATCTATAGTGATACGCTCCCACTTCTACTCCAATATCTCCAATATCTGAGTCAATCTACCTAGTTTCTGATGTTCATAGTTCACATGTTGATAATTCAGACACCGAGAGACATATAAGAAACAATGTCTTTCTTCCTTCTTTACCACCAATAGTGATATCAGTTTCAAGTCATGGTACATCTTCGTAACACCCGAGTTAATAAAATAGTGCAAACTATGGGCCTCCTCAAGGATCAAATCTCTCAAACCATCAATATTTGTAACACAAATCCGGACCTGAAGCCACATAACCCCATCATCACCAATCATAACTTTCTTAGAACCTCCCCACTTCACTGTATCCCTCAAAACAAAAAAAGTGAGGATAATCAAACTGGCGAGCCTTGATAGGCTCTAACAACGAAGATTATGCCACAACACAAGTGAGAACCCGGCTAGCATCCCAAAATCCAATCTCAAAAATTGATGGGCCAAAGCCTGAACATCCATGGTAATGGCCTCTCGGCTGCCGGTAAATATGCCAAATTGCCCATGCTCTCTGCCTTCATACTCAATACATTAGCTACTACATTGGCCTTCCTTAGATAATATAATATGGTGATATCATAGTCTTTCAGCAACTCTGACCATCTCCTTTGCCACAAATTAAAGTCTTTCTGCTTGAATAAGTGTTGGAGACTCTGATAGTTGGTATAAACCTCACAATAGACGATGTACAAATAGTGCCTTCAAATCTTCAGCGCGTGAACAATGGCTGCAAACTCTAAGTCATGAACAGGATAATTCTTCTCATGAACCTTCAACTACCGTGATGTGTAAGCAATCACCCTACTGTTCTGCATCAATACCGTCACTACAAAAAACTAAAATTAGCTACGTACGTCGTTACTAATTTGTCGCTAAAATGCTCGTAGCTAAAAGAATTTCATGATAATTCGTTGCTAATTCGTCGCAAAATGAGATTAGCGACGCATTTTTCTATTTAGCTACAGAATTTGTCCATTGCTAAAACCTGACTTTTTTGTAGTGCGCGCCAAGCCCAATACATGATGCATCACAATACACAGTATAGGATCCTGAAAGTGTAGGTAACACCAACATTGGAGGTGTAGTCAATGTAGTCTTGAGCTTCTGAAAACTCAGCTCACATTCGTTGGACCATCTGAAAAAAGCACCCTTTTAAGTCAACTTGGTCAATGAGATTAGATGGGTGGAAATCCCTCCACGAACCAGTGATTAACTCGCCAAACCCAAGAAGCTCCGAATCTCTGCAGTTGAAGTAGGTATAGGCCAGTTCTGAACAATCTCAATCTTCTTAGGATCCACTTTAATGCCCTAGGAAGATAAAATATGGCCCAAAAAAGCAACTGAGTCCAACCAGAACTTACACTTTAAAAATTTGGCATATAATTGACAATCCCTCAGAGTTTGAAGTACGATCCAAAGAAGATGTTGCTCATGCTCTTCTCAAATGTGGGAGTAGAACAAAATATCATCACTAAAGACGGTCACAAAAGAATCAGAATATGGCTTATCAAATTCATAAATATTATTGGGGAATTAGTCTAGCCAAATGATATCACTAAGAACTCATAGTGACTATACCAAGTCTAAAAAGCTGTCTTATGGACATCTGATGCCCTGATCTTCAACTGATGTGTATACGGTAAAAATTGGCAGTTCGATTTCACGACCATCAAGGCATCTCGAAGGTTTCCAGTGATTGACTTCGAGGGTTCCCAGTTATCAACTTCGAGGTAGTGTAAGCAACGATCGACTTCGAGGCAGTGTAAATTAGTGGTTTCGGTGGATCAATGTGAGGTTCCCAAGAGATGTGACTAGAGCTGATAAAGTCTACTGGACTAGTCCAAAACTGAATCAAGGCATTAAATAGATGTACCTGCCCCATATCTTTGTAATTAATGCATTTGTACTATGTTGGGATTTTCCTCATATATAAAGAGGATCCTTGTCATTTTATAGATATCTGATATTCAATATTAAATACACAAGCACATTCTCTCTACTCTCTAGCATATTCACTTGATCTCAATACTTCTATCTACTGCTTATATTCATTGTGTTCTATTTATTGTTATTCATTTATTGCTTATCATTTGCCATAAAGAGCCGTCATTGATTTTATTATAACTGTTAGTCTTCCATCGAATACCCTCGGCGAGACATCAAACTCGACCCCGAGGCCCCGAACATGTAGGCTCGAGGCCCTGATTATTAAACAGTAGGTTCGATTATCACCTTGCTCTCTAGCTCTTATCTTGTTTCCAAATCTTTCATTTAGCATCTATTTCCTAAACAACTAGCATAAAAATAGATCACGTAATTTTAGAACCACATAATCAAATTTAATTTTTATTACCATTTTTATGGTAAACATGATGGCGCCCACCATGGGACTAAAAATAATAGTAATTATTTTCTTGCTGGTTCACTCCATAACGCAAGTCATCTTTCACACTTTTTCTTGTCCAAGAACTTTGATTTCAGGAGTAAATGTCTAACTCGGTAAATAGATGTGAAAACGGTCTTAGGAACCACTGAGATAATGGTATAGCCGTTCCAAGTATTGGTGCACCGCCACTAAACCCTGAAGGCACACTAGAGCCAATCCCGTTAGATGCGGTCTCACGCGATGCCCAGCACGTCAATATAAGCTCCTGCACTAACAGGAGCGTACACCAAGGAGACTAACAAGAAACTCAGAAAACCCCAGCTAGGGAAGAATAGGAGGTTAGCATTCACGTTATTTTAAAAATGTTACAGGCACAATAGTTGGCGATTGCTCGCCTACAAAGTCACCAGAAAACCCCCAGCACGGTAGCACCAGAAACGGCCCCCTAGCCGAGAAGGTACCAAAAAGATCAAGCAACAATTGGTCGGCTGCCGACCCCGCCATCGTAAAGATGCTCGGGGACCTCACGAGGACGATCGAGTCAGGAGAGAATAAGATAGAGGCCAATGAAAAGAATGTTGAGACCTACAACTCTATTGTCGATCAAATTAGGGCGCACCCCCGGTCCTGAAGGGAGTAGACTCGAAAAAGTTCATGCAAAAACATTCGCGTAGGAAGATGCTCCAAAACCCATCCCAAAGAAGTTCAGAATTCCCGACCTTCCGAAGTACAATGGAACCTTAGACCCTAACAAGCACGTCATTGCTTACACTTGCATGGTGAAAGGCAATGACCTTAGGGACGATGAGATCGAGTCCATCCTACTAAAAACGTTCAGAGAGATGCTTTCAAAAGGAACTATGATGTGGTATCACACCCTGGCCCCAAAATCCATAGATTCATTTGTCATGCTGGCAGATTCTTTCATAAAGGCACATGCTGGTGCAATCAAAGTAGCTACTAGGAAATCTGGCATTTTCAAAATCAAGCAAGGGAGAACGAGATGATGTGAGAGTTCGTGTCTCATTTTCAAATGGAATGAATAGAACTACCACCGGTCTCCGATGACTGGGGTTGCAAGCCTTCACTCAAGTTTTGAACGAGCGAAGCTCGTAGCTTCAAAGCAGTTGAAGCAGAACTTAGTCGAATACCCCACTGTGACTTGGTCAGACATCCATAACCGATACCAATAAAAGATCAGGGTCAAAGACAGCCAACTAGGAACCCTCTCGGGCTTGGTATATCCTAAGAGTCTTCTAGCAAAGGAGTCAAAGCCGAATAAAGAGAGATACCAACCATACACCGAAGATGGAAGAAATGCTCGAGGTGCAACATACCCCGCAATGACCGAAGAATGGATCGACGCCAGAACCCTTAGGGACTTATTAGCAGAGTTGGATTCAATAGGCACACAGGGCCGACAGATTCACCTCGCCTGTCGGAATATAACTTCAACGTCGATGTATCAGACATCGTGTTCGCCATCAGTAAAATCAGAGACACCAGGTGGCCAAGGCTTGTACAGTCAAACCCTTCGCAGGGAAACCATAACTTAGTGTGTGAATTTCACAACACGAATAGTCACCGGACCGAATATTGCCACAACTCTGGGAAGAAATAGCCCGATTACTCAGCAAAGGTCACCTCCGGGAATTCCTTAACGACCGAGCTAAAAATCAATTCTGGGAAAGAGAGGTGACCAAAAAGAACGAAGCAGATGAGCCGCAACATGTCATCCATACGATCTTCTGAGGTGTCCGTGCCCTACAAGAACCCACGGTCAGGAGAAACAAAAACATCCCTCACCAGGGAAAAGCAAACTCGAGGCTCTATCTCGGCCCCATAACGACACACTGGCAACTTCTTTTCTTGTAAATACATTTGAAATTAAATATGTACTTGTGGATCCGGGTATCTTGGCAATATTATCAGGTCGAGGGTAACAGAGCAACTCGGGTTGCTTGACCAAACTATGCTCGCCTCTCGAGTCCTCAACGGATTCAACATGGCAAGCGAAACAACGAAATGGAAAACCACCCTACCAGCTTGTGGCCGGCACAACCTAAAACACCAATATCTCCAACATCAAAGGAACTAAAGGATAAATAAACAGTGTTAGTAACCACGAGGCATGTTCTCGGTTGTACCCGAATGAACAAATAAAGGACCGAACCGTGTCCTCGGAGCAAATACTGAAGGCCTATCGAGCTCAAAGCGCCATTACCACTAAGTTATAACCATCTCCCTTTTAATTTACACCTCACACTAACCTTTACACAGGTGTCCGACTGAGAAAGTCGAAGTGCTAATCTAGCTCGAAGACCTTAGGTTTCAAAAGCATGCGTTTCTCTCTTTTCCTTCGATCGGGTTTTTATCCTAAAAAGGGTTTTACCGACAAGGTTTTTAACGAGGCAACATATATATGCTACTTAAGGAAAACTCAACAAGTATTCAAGGCTTCTTTTGCAATTAACCTCAAATACTAGGGGGCATCCCCCTAGAAGATCACCTACTCAGGAAACCCAAGATACGCTAAATGGGGTCTCGATAGGAAAATAATGTACCGGGCCAAACGATCGAACGTACTGTGCTCGCATAGAATAACTGAGCCCTTGACAGCAAAGACATGTACACTTGTACCAAGTAATCAAAGAATACTTTCAAAAAGCATTTTGCGTTTCAAAGAAGCTCGGTATTTTTGCAAAAATGAATCCTCTATCAAAAAACATCCCGAACACTCAGGGACCGGTGTCAATAACTCGAAACAATGCGACCCCCGGGTCGAAGCTTCAAAATCATAAGCCCTCAATGAGGCAACATCAAGATCACAAAACAGCTCCAGAGGCAAAAATGCCCCGATTACTCAGGGATTGGCATCGAAAACTCAAGGCCACATGACTTCTGGGTCTGAAACCTCGAGATCGTAAGCCCTCAATGAGGCAATATTGAGTTTACAAGTGATGGCTCTCGAGCCAAGAAACCCTCGATGACTCGGGGACTACCGCCAATTGCCACCCTCATTGACTTACCAAAACCTGAAGCCACAAGACCGCATGTGGGCAGCCTCAATCTGGTAAGACCTATATAAGGCAATGACAATATCTGTAAGACCTCAAGTAAGACATGAACCACACTTGTACCAAGTGACAATATCTGTATGACCTCAAGAAGGGCATGAACCCTACTTGTACCAAGTAGCCAAAACTATAAGACCTCAAAGGCATGTAAAACCTGTAGGACCTTACTAAAGGCATAATACCGGTCTTAAAGTTAATGCTATATATCAAACTTGTAAGACCCCTAAAAAGGTATACCCTCGATATAGATGCCGAAACTACTTCACTCGGGGGTTGAAAGGCTCCGGCAAGACACAAATGACTACGGTCACAACGCTATACCAGCTAAACTAACGCGACTCGGGGACGCCCGATCGTCGCTATAAAACCACAGGCCTTCAATTACTTCAAAAGTACTTTGAAAAGAACCGTTTAAACAGGCTACCCTTGATATAGGCAAAACAGCTTCGACCATGTCAGCTCCCAACTAAAGGCCTCGAGATACTCAACTACCGAGCCAAACCTCCTGAGGTGCTCGATCATTGCCATATAACGGCTTACAATAGAGGTTTTTATCAAACCGTCGAAGAGTCGGGCAAACACAACTCATAAAATTCCTTAACAAGGGAAAAATAAAGCTTATATTAAAGGTCGCATCGACCCAATGCGTAAGAGCCGCTGTCGCTAGCCCATATCAAAGGTCGTACCGACCTAAAGCATAAGAGCCACTGTCACCAGCTTACATTAAAAGGTCGTACCGACCCAATGTGTAAGAGACTAAGGGCCAATTTTAAATTCAAAAATTTGAGGGTTAAATTAGCTCGAGTCGAAACCTGAATCGGAGACTGAACCTGAAACGGTTAACTAAATGTGCCTAAGGGCAAAAGCATAAGAGCCACTGATGCCAGCTCACATTAAAAGGTCGTACCGACCTAATGCGTAAGAGCCTAAGGGCGAAATTTAAATTCAAAAACTTGAGGGTCAAATGAGCTCGAATCGAAACTCGACTCAGATATTGAACCTGAAACGGTTAACCAAATGTGCCTAAGGGCAAAAGGATAAGATCCTAAGATGCCAACTTACATTAAAAGGTCATATCGGCCAAAGCGCGTAGGAGCCTACGGGCCAGCCGAATAAGCCCCAGGGCCATATTGTGAATCTAAGGATTCCTTTCAACTAGAAGACCAGCTCTTCTTGATGGATAACAACATCAAAAGGTACATAAAAACGAAGTCGGAAGATTTCTTTTTATACACGTATGTGAAAGAATACAAGCTCCATTTACAACGTACTTTGAAAGTACTATATACATAATCATAAAAGGAAATATATGTCCCCCTTGGGGACTATGCCTCATCGGCCCCATCCTCGCTACCCTCGGTATCGGATAGAAGTGACTTAGTGCCATGTTCATCCGCCCTTGCCAGCTTCACCTCTTCCGAGAGGTCAAAACCCCTAACATGGATCTTCTCGAGGGCTTCTTTTCGAGATTTACATTGAGAATATTCCTTTCTCTTTCTCTCATGATCAAGAGGACTTCTCAACTTAGCTCGAGCATCGGCAACATCCTTCAAATAGACCGCTACTTTCTTGTCAGCCTTGGTTCGGCTCATTACGGCTTCAGCATGGGCATCCACAACATCGACCTTTATCTTTAAAAGCTCATATTCGAGATTTGTAATCATATCAGTTCAAACCAAGTTGTTATCAAGAGCTAAGCAAAGTTGAACCTCAAAGGCGGAAGCCTTAGCTGGAGCACCCTTCTCCGCCGAAGCCTGAACGTCCGCCCGAGCCTTCAACTCATCATACTCACGCTTGGCTCGGCTAACTTCGCCCCAAAGTCATTCCAACTCCTTCATTTTATTCTTCAACTGAAATATCAGAGTATTAATCTTCGAAAATAGAAGAGGGAATACATCGACACAAAGTGTATGTTACCTGTCTTTCAAGATGGCTTTCGTAGTTTCGACTTCGATCCGCCTCACACCGCAGGTATACCAACTCCTCTTCCTTTTTCGTGCAAAGAAACCTAAGGGACTTCTCCATATAAAAAGCTTTCCACAGTCTGGCCTCACGGCGAAGCAGCTCGGACTTAAGCTTGTTAAAGGCCTGCAAAAGAAAGCTCAATAAGAAAGATGCGAAACTGAAAGGAACGTATACCAGCTACCAAAACTTAATATGGAGCTAAGCCACCGAGCCTCACCAAAGGTCGAACATACATCCGATGTCTTAGT
>MU776047.1:3405-29375 GCA_026770625.1 Nicotiana glauca | reverse complement strand
AATAGGAAATGTTTTTTCGAAAGCAGAGGCTTCCGAAGCCGAAAGATCGGCGACTCGTCTCTTTTGATTCTTATAGAAGGACTCGCCCCCCCCCCACGAGCATACTCGCACCTCGAAGACTCTTTCCATTTATTATCGATCCTTGACCCTGAGTTTGACAATCTCTCCTCCTCCCCCAGGGGACACAGCTTCATCTCGGAAAAACCTCCAACAACTGCGGAAGCAGAGTTAGTGCGCTAAAAAGAAAGTACCTTTTTGAGGAAACAAGCCACTAAACATCTACCATGATGCTTTGCCTCCCATCTCCCCTTGGACATGTCTCACCATTTGTGCTCATCATAGGTCGAGCAAGCTTCTAGCTTACGAGACCATTCATCCAGCTCAGGAACCTTGTTCGGGAGCCAAGGAATTGCTAAAGAGAATGAAATAAGAAAAATAATAAATATATGTCTTTACGAGGCCCGCCTCTACTATGGACAGAGCGATAAAATTAAAAGTATACCACTTATATGCGAACTTCCATTTCTCAGGAAATGGAAAAAAACTCTCCAGGGATAATATCGACTGTCCGTGATCGAACAAACCGGCTCATCCACCCTCGGTCCTCGTCCTCTTTTTTGTTAATGGAAGGGGCCGAGTGGATCGACATCGTAGAGTAATCAATCCCCAGTAATGTAGAGGCCGATATAACCTAAAGAGATGGCTGAGGGTGAATTCGAGCCCGACCTTATCTGCAAAGTATCTTATCATCAGCACTATCTTCCAAAGGGATAGGTGAGACTATGTCAGGGTAACCTGATACCCCCTACAGAAATCAAGCACGACCCTATCAGGGGAGCCTAACGTAAAGGGATACGTATGCATGTTGAAAAGCCTCTCGACATGGGTCATGTTGCTCTCCTTTAGGGAAGGTACCTGTAGTACCATTTATTCTCCCCATCAACAGTCTTTTCTAATCATCTCGAGATATTCTTCCCCAATTGAGGAGATGAACATCAATGCATGCTCCCGATGCCCTCAAATGTTGGGCGGTCTTTCTAATGTAAAGTTTATCCTCGAGACAAAGCACCTCGAGGTCCACTCACCAGATACCAATGATGTACCATCGATCAAACACGGAACAGAGGCAAAACTCTCCTCTCCTTGATGAATGGATTTCGATGTAGCAGCCATGGCTACAGTAAAATAAGAAAAGGGGATGAAGATTTGGGCGAAGGCTTTGAGTTGAAATGACGATTGACTAGCACAAAGAACAAAAGTTCTATGAGAGGGATAGTTACCCAAAGCAGTAGAATCCCCAATTAAGAAATGAGCGAATGCATATATAGAGGCAAACAACGTCTGCCATTATAAGCACCTCCCCCGAAGGAGCTATCAACCTAATCTTGAGATAGTGACCGATCTCGAAGGTCCTGATTGCCCCCAAATATGGACTCTTAAGAATCGACATCAAAATTCAAAAATCGAATTCCGCATGATCGCTGAAAAATAAAGAATGCAAGGTTGGATACAAAAATCTTTTTTTTACATTACCACAAATATGTTTGTAAGGGGAACCTTTACAAGGCTTGTTTCCCCGAGAATTCATATATAAAAAGAAAAAAGCTAAGGAAAGGCGACACAGTCCTACTCTTCATCGCCACTGCCTTCTGAACCATCTCCAGGATCTTCATCCAAAGTGACTCCTTCTCCAAATCTCGGGCCTCCTCGATCTTGGCTGAGAGATCGGCACCATCAACATTGGCTTCCTCTAAGGCTTGCCTTCTTACCTTTGCGCGAGCATAAGCGACAATCCGAGTCAGCTTTTGCTCGGCCTCCGCTGATATCTCTCGGGCCAAGACCATCCGAAGAATGGGAATGAAGCATCCAATTGCCTAATCCATCCCGTAAGATCCTGGATCGCTTCATGATACCAAATAGTAGCTGCGTAAACAAAAGGAAGATCATTTTTTGGGATAAAGGCAAGAAGACAATAAATCATGTTCAAAGGGGAGGTACTTACGTTGCATATTCCACTCCTCCGGGAATGGCATCCTCTCGGTCGGGATGATGTATGAGGTTCTCACTCGGACAAATCTGCTCATCCACCCTCGATCCTTGTCCACATCAATGCTCGAGAAAAATGGCTTCTTGGGCTGAGGGTGAAGTTTAATCAAACCTCGATAAAGTCGAGGGCTATACAATCTAATCAAATGGTCGAGGGTAAAGGTCATACCCTCGGCCTTGTTGGAGAAATAACAGAGCATGTAGACTATCCTCTAGAAAGATGGATAGATTTAGCTAAGTGTCACTCGATAATTGTCACAGAAGTCGAGAATTACCGGATCTATCACTGGGGAAGAAGGGTTTGAAGAATCGACGGGAACCAAAGTGAACGGGTATGTATATACATAAAGAAAGCCAAACTTGTGGTCTGTTATACTCTCGTCAGAACGGGGGATCTCAACCAGCACCGCCCCCATCCATCGACAATCTTCCTTCACTTTTCCTATATTGGTCACAATGCTAATATACCGGGACACGTGTTCGCATCGAACCGGTGTAGACGAGGGTCTATCGACAAAAAAAGGGTACACTGTTCAATGGTGGGTATCAATTTGGTTTGCCTTTGGATGTTCGGGATGAAGAGGCAGGATCCTCTTTTTAAGGCACTGTTTTAGAGGTTTTAGCCATGGTGGTAGAAGGCCTTTTCAGAGAAAGTAAGTAAGAAAGCAAGAACAGAAGAAGGAAGAATATGAAAGGGGATGAACTCGGCTCTGAAAGCTTTAAGATGTTGTAAAAATGTGAATTATCAAAAGATTGATGTATTTATAGGAGCCATATGGGCAACGGAAAGGACGAGCCAATATTGGTTCGTGGACTCCTCGATAGTCGTGTTAATGGCGAACCTTGCACGGCTTTTGAGTTATGGAATTTAATGCTCTGATAGGCTGACGTCATGATGATGATGCTTAAGGAGTAGGAGTTCAAAACCATTTCCTATCACTTTGTTCTCGAAAATGCGGGGACAATCTGTATACGGTAGAAATCGGCAGTTTGATTACACGACCATCAAGGCATCTCGAGGATTTCCAGTGATCGATTTTGAGGGTTCCCAGTGATCTACTTTGAGGTAGTGTAAGCAACGATCTGCCTCGAGTCAGTGTAAATTAGTGGTTTTGGTGGATCAATATGAGGTTCCCAAGGCACGTTACTAGAGCTGACAAAGTCTAGTGGACTAGTCCAAAATGAATCAACACATTAAATGGATATACCAGCCCCATATCTTTTTATTAATGCATTGTACTATGTTGGGATTTCTCCTCATATATAAAAGAGATCCTTGTCATTTTTTAGACATCTGATATTCAATACTAAATACACAAGAATATTCTCACTACTCTCTAACATATTCTTTTGATCTCATTACTTCCATCTACTGCTTATATTCATTATGTTCTATTTATTGTTCTTCATTTATTGCTTATCATTAGACATAAAGAGCCGTCATTGATTTTATTATAACTGTTAGTATTCCAACGACTACCCTCGACGAGACATCAAACTCGACCCCGAGGCCCCGAACAGGCAGGCTCGAGGCCCCGATTATTAAACATTCGGTTCGGTTGCTCTCTAGCTCTTATCTTGTTTCCAAATCTTTCATTTAGCATCTTTTGCCTAAATAACTAGAATAAACATAAATCACGTATTTTTAGAACCACATAATCAAATTTAATTGTTATTACTATTTTTACGGTAAACATGATGGTAGCCAGATCTCAAATCAATCTTAAAAAAACTTTGGCACCTTGAGGGTAATTAAATAAGTCATCAACCCTCGGCAAAGGATAATTTTTCTTGATAGTGATTTTTTCAACTATCGATAGTCTATACACATCCTCATTGTTCCATTCGTATTCTTTACAAACAATACCGGTGCACCACAAGGCGACAAAAAAAATCCCTTATCATACAAATCTTGCAACTGCTGCGGAAGAAATGGGTTAAGTTCCCGGAACAAAATCAATGCAGAAATCTATATCTCTATGGGGTAATCCCCGGCTAATTTATAGGATCACCTCTAAGAAGTTGCACACAATCGATATTGAATTCATGGAAGGAACCTCTGCACTAGGATCGCGGATATAGGCCAAATATGATAGACATCCTATCCTGATCATTCATCAAGCCTTCATATAAAAAATGAACCTACTAGTAGAATGGCAAGGAGTCCCTCTCCACTCTAATTGAGCCAACCCCGACATGGATAATGTCACAGTATTGGCGTGACAGTCCAAAATATCATGATAAGGTGACAACTAATCCATGCCCAAGATAACATCAAAGTCCACCATATCAAGAAGTAGAAACTCTACCTTGGTGTCATAGCTCTTGATAGTGATCACACAAGCACGATATACACGGTCTACCATAATAAAATCTCCCACAAGATTGGACACATAAATAGGAGCACTCAATGAATCACGATAATATGAAGAAAAATAGGATGACATATATAAATAAGTGGAACTCGGATCAAATAGAAGTGATGCATCTCTATGAAAAACAAGAATAATACATGTGATACCTGCATTCGACGACTCTGCCTTGGGTCTAGCTGGGAATGCATAAAAATGAGGTTGAGCCCCACCACACTGAACTCCGCCCCTCGAACGACCTCTAACTGGCAGGCCTCCACTTTTAACGGCCTGACTGCCACTTCTAGTTGCCTAGGCTGGCTGTGAGGGTTGTAAAGGAAGCAGTGCTAGAATCATGGGACGAGTGCCTTGTTATGGTCTACTGTTCATCAACCTAGGACAGTACCTTTTGATGTGACATGTGTCACCGCACTCAAAGCAACCCCCAGCTGGCCTAACTGCTGATTCTAAGATGATCCTTGATAACCCGAGCGACCACTGTAGTTACTCTATAGCGGTGGTGCAATGATAAGAGCTGAAGGTGTATTGGATGTTAGTTGCTCAAGATGAGACCCATAATAGCCACGACTGCTCGAAGCACTGTCAAAATACCTATTTGGGGTCGTTTAGCCAAAATGTTGAGCGTGACGAACTCTAGCCTCATTTTAGTCAAAATTTTTATTTTTTTCAAAATTTCATATAAAAGCTTTTCGAAAATCGACGCGGATCACGCAGGCAAACCAATAAATATCAATGAAGCTACGGGGTGTCTCGAATCATGGTATTTTTTTTTCCAATACCAAATTAAATCAAATAAAATCATAGTTAGGATTCTTTTTTCCGGGTTGACTCGGATTATCGGAATTTCTTTGAACACCCCTATTTGTTTGTATTCAAGCCCAAACATGAAATAGAGATAGTTTTGGGTTAAAAAAAACAAAACAAAACAAATTTCCACTGAAAAAC
The DNA here is from genome assembly GCA_026770625.1 of Nicotiana glauca. Taxonomy (NCBI): domain Eukaryota; kingdom Viridiplantae; phylum Streptophyta; class Magnoliopsida; order Solanales; family Solanaceae; genus Nicotiana; species Nicotiana glauca. The sequence goes on along the minus strand of MU776047.1, from coordinate 24,012 downwards.
TTAACAACAACCATAGGAACACGCCATCTGAAGAAGGTAGAAGACTAAACACCAGCAACCTGGGAGAGCTCACGGTAAGCACCATCCGGAAACCCCTTTTGCTGTCTTTGCTCTATACTTTTGCAAGTTCCCCTCCCCTCTCTCTCTTTTAAATTTGATTTTGCGGTGTTTGGTGGGTGGGAGGGGGTTGTCTTCGGTAAAAATTGATTCTTGAAATTGGGGTTTGGCTCTGGAATATGAAATTAAACTATGGCTTGAATTCATGATTATTGGACCTTTAAAGTGGAACTTTTATTTATTTATTTTGATTTGGTGAACACCTGCAAAAAAAAAAAAAACCCTCCCAGTCTCAGCATAAAGACTTGGATGATTAAGTTATTGATGAAACATGAATATGTATTACAACAAAATGAAGGCAGTACAAGTTTGTATACAGCACATAACGATGTGTAGCAAAAATAATGTCCATGTACATTGTCCTCGTGTACAAAATTTTGTTAGGTGCTAGCTAAGTGCTGTCTCAACTAGCGAGCTTAGTTCAAGTGGCAAAAGTTGATGGATTTGGGACTTAGGTCATTGGTTCGAGCCCATGCGCCAAGTGAACTAAGCATGGTATTTAAGTGGAGAAGGGTAGAGGTGCAGATCCATTATCCCCAAGTTTCGGATGCTGCAATTGGTCCTAAGGGGTTGACCCCAAATAGATTTATCGGTCATAAGAAAAGGGGTTGCATCAACTGAGTTTCTCTTTCGCCAAAGAAAGATAGTTGGGGAAACAGATAGCAGGAGTCGAGGAAGGTACAAAAACAAAAGTTCCTTTGAATCGCGAGGCACAAAAAGACAGTGTAGACTCCTTTATTAGTAATGTTATTAATAGTTTCACCTGTGTCATTTTTTTGATAAGTAAACTAGTTTAATCACAACTAAATTGAAAGCACCAAGGGCTATAAAAGCATTGCGAATCTTTCTTCTGTAGCTATCTAGATTGTTCATGTTTCTTACCTATATCACGGTAAATTTTGCTAATCTGTTAGAATCTTAAGTTTACACATTTCTTGAAACTTCTGCAAAGCACCTCAAGGTGGTTGAACACTCTATAAGACTATAACTACTTTTGGCGTTGTCTAATCAGTTTCAAAAAGAAAATAAATTCCAGACATCTTTTACTGCCTTTTTTTGCAAATAAGAGATGATCCATTGTTTTTCCCTCCTTTCCCAGTTCACATGACTATGTGGATTTTCAGTATCCCGCTTACAAGCTAGTTTAGGAGTGCATCTTCCAATCGATATCTCTATTGGGGATGAGCGTGACTCTTCCTTGCTTTCACAAATATGTTTTGCACATCCGATACAATATGCTATGACTTCTTCTAAACTCAAAGACAACAGCTTTAGTGAAGTCCTTTACTAAAGTGGTACCAAGCTGGTACCGGAACAAGATTAATCTAATAGATGTAGACATAGATACTTCCAAGTTCCAACTAAGCTAATTGAGTGGAAATCTGGTGCTCAATCAAGCTCATCTCGTCTCTTGAAGATGCATCTATCCTGAAATTAAAAGGTTCTCAGAACTTTTTTCTTACCTATTGCCAAAATTTCTAAAATAAGCTTCACTTTGAAGCCATCCGACCTTCATAACATTTCTCCTGCTCGTGAATTTACTGCTTCAATAACTCTCTTTTGGTACACCTGGTAAAATGAATTTCTTCCACTTTGACCACTAGTGCTAAGTGTCGGAGAATAGATCCTGATGAAAGTAAGGGATTTCGTTCTTATTCTTATTTGCATCCTTAATTGTTCTGCCATTAATGAACAATTTGAAGATACTGTAGTAGCGATAATGTGCATTTGCCATTCTACACAAAATTTAATGTTTTTGTCTGCTTAATGCACCATGCTCTATATTTTTGTTGCCATATGATGTCCTTTGTTAATGCCAATCTGCCCAGGTATCCGTTCGGCATTTTCATGATAAATCCTTTTGGTCTACTTCTTCGACTTAGTTCGATGTCAAGAGGTTGAGAGTCCTTAACTTTGCTGGAATCTCGAGTTTCGTCTCTTCCAGTTCAAACACTTATTACTTCCATTTTCGAACACTCCCTTTCCTATTTCAGCATCACGACCAACACAAAATCTGTGTTTCCCGTCGCATGGTAGGACTCCAACCAGTTCTTTACTTGGTCTTCAGGCCTTTCCTTTCATAACTGCATGTTCTCTAACCTGAGAGGTCTCTTGATTATCTATCCAAATCCAGCGTAATGGGGAAGTGATCATAAAGAAGTCTTCGCTGTATGACTCTTGTATTTGCATATTCTCTTTCCAATTACCTGAGATTAAAATTGTTCAAGCCTGGAAAACTTCCCTGTGTTTCCTCCACTTAGACCAAGTGAAATTTCCTTCTGTCAATGGAATATCTATCAAGTCCTTATCCAGAATTAAGTACATGACTTATTTGATCTTTCTTCCAGAAAATTCATCTTAGGTCCATCGGCCTTGGAAAACACCAGGAGAAATTGCTAATGACAAATTCAAGTAAATAGGAAATAGAGTAGTTCCCAGCAAGTTTGTCTTGACATGGTTAACCTCCTATCTCGCATAACTACGCTTTTACAAACACTGGTGCTACACACTCTGCTTGTATAGCTCATAGGATTTTTCGTCTATTTTACTGCCAGTTTTCACTCCTTCCCATTGTCAATGAACCTCTCCAATATCACAGGCAAGTCCCTCACTGCTGTATCATTTGCCAACTCGGCAATGATTACTACTGCTCTTCTTATCTTGGCAAACCTGAACGTAAACAAATCTGCCATAGAGTTGGAATTTCTTGTGAATTGCTACTTATTTTTGGTTTTTGCATCTTTTCTGCATTTGTTACCTATCTAGCCTTTGCTTTCTGATGCTAGTCATAAAACATGCCAGCACTGTCTGAAGTTCTGTTTATCCAACTGTTATTGTGCTTGCCGATCCTCTTCTCTTCCGATGATACTGAACCACACTGTTTCACTATGTTTGATTTCCCCAAAAGGATTTTCCTCCAGCAAGGAAGAAAGTCTCTCTCTCTCTCTCTCTCTCTCTCTGGGACTGCCATTTCTCTTGGGCCAAAAGAGCAGAAATAACTGGAGAAGACAACTGAGGACACTGAGGCCGGCCCGTTTCAGCCACGATCACGGTGCTGCAACTCGTGACGGCGTACACGGACATTTTCTCTTCCGATGATGCTGAACCACACTGTTTCACTATGTTTGATTTCCTCAAAAGGATTTTCCTCCAGCAAGGAAGAAACTCTCTCTCTCTTCGGGACTGCCGTTTCTCTTGGGCCAAAAGAGCAGAAATAACTGGAGAAGACAACTGAGGACACTGGCGCCAACCCGTTTCAGCCACGATCACGGTGCTGCAACTCGCGACGGGTGTACACGGACACACATAGTGCTCTTTTAATCGCATTAAGTTGGTTGCAGCGTGATTAGCACTAAGATGATATATTTGTAATTCTTTATGCTATCAAAATTATGTAAACTGTGGTTACCGCTGTTTCTAAGATGCTGGTCAATTGCTTGTGTTTAGGTGAAATTTGGCATTACTCAGCATGGAAACTTCAGACAAAGAATATGCTGCTTTTGGAGAGAAAGTGAAACGTACTATATTCATTGACAACCTTTCACCTGTGGCTACTGAAGCTGTTGTTAAAGCTGCTCTTGATCAATTTGGGAATGTCATTCAGGTCAAGTTTATCCCAAACTACCTTGAACCAAAGAACATTGGACAAGCTGCATTGGTCGAGGTGGAAAATGCAGACCAGGCGAAAACGATTATCTCGGAGTTAAGCAATTCCCCATTTATGATATGTGGTATGCCAAGGCCAGTCAGGGCACGTGCCGCTGAAGCAGAGATGTTTGATGACCGTCCTAGAAAACCTGGTCGTAAGATAGTATGCAAATGGTTGGACTCTAGCGATCCGGATTTTGAAGTGGCCAACAAGATCAAGCTTACGGTTAGAAAACAGGCAGAGGAATCCAAGTTTTTGCTCAAGGTAAACTGTCGTTTTTTACTTGCAGTGTATATCTCACATTTAAGTATTCCTGATGTTAGAAGTTCATTTTTTCTATGTAGCATCAACTGGAGGAGGAAGAAAATCTTTCGAAGAAACAGACGGAGACCTTGAATGCAAGCCATAAGAAGTTTGAAATCATAGAAAGTGTTGTTAGCAACAGAGTTGCTACACGGTTGGCAGAACATTACAGAGTTCGTGTTGCAGATGCTGAGCTTTAAGCTCATTGTTCGAATACTTTGCACAACAAACTAGCATAGACCTAAAGATTCAACTTCTAGGCGGTCGACATGTTTTGCTTTTTATGAAGATCATATTTCAGGCAGTAGAGTTGAATCTATAAAACCCTGTGTTCACTTGATCATGAATTGTGATTTGGCCTAGATTTACTTAATTATGTTTCAAGTAAACCTGCAGGAGATTAGCTTATATCAAATTATATATGAATATATTGTAAGTGTTAAAGCTAGTGTGTGTGTGTTTGTGGTTTTCTTTTTTCCTTTCTGTGGGCAGGAGAAAGATGTAGTTATAACCATAGTAAAGCAGGGTAACGACAGGTATGATCAACTGAAAAAAGAAAGCCAAAAGTAAAGCAGCAAAAGGAAACAGTACATGGTACAATGTCTCAACAAACTGGACTTGAACAACATAACTACACAAGAATTTATTACTCCAGTAGTTATAAAATTAGACAGACGAGAAGACGCTTTGAATTACAGATTTGGAGCTGGAATAGCAAACTCCAGAAGCTCAGGATCTCTTTCAAATATAGACATGTCTTGTTTGTCCAACATGACTATAGTTTCAACTCCACCTCCACTTTGATTATCCATTAGAAAAAATAATTTACTGAAGGGGCCAGTTGCCATGCTCACTTTAGCTGGCCTCCCCCAACCAAAGTCTGTTTTATAAAGGGGGAATGCAATCATACTGCTACAAAAATAACCATCAAATTCATTGTTTTTCCCTTTTTCAAGTGAATCAAGTACTTTTGAAGTATTTTTCTTAATATATTCTTTGTCCACAAGTTTCTCTTTCTCCTTTCTCATTTCACTAACCAATCTTGGACAATTCATTTCCCTTTCATTGGTTATTGGCACCAAAAATCCAGATACAATATTTCCAGATGCATCATGTGACAAAGATGGATTGAGCCTTTGGCGCATATCTGCTAGTTGAAACAAGGAAGATGGTCTAAATGAACCAAAATTTGCTCTTCGTGCAGCTACAGCACATTTATAAAGGAGTGAGCTCACAACTTCGGTTCGAGTGGGATTGCATACTCCTGAATCCATAGAAAATATGGTTTTGAGTGCATTTACTTTAGCAGCAGGAAAAACAAATCTTTTCCCTAGATATCCAACTGGTTCTTCTGACTTCATAGACTTTGACAGAATAGAAGGATCACTAGATTGAGGGTAGATGGAGTCTTCAACAAAATGAGGACGAGATAGATTTGCACTTATATCACGGCTCAAAAACCTCCAGTTGTACAAAAAACTACTGGCGGTGCAACCATCTCCAATCTTGTGCGATAAGCATCCACCAACTGCTATTCCCCCACAATCAAAATGGCTTACCTGATCAGAATCCGGATTAGTCGGGTCAATATATATATATATATATATATATATATATATATATATATATATATATATACATACATACTAGATGCCGATGGCCCGTGCTAGCACGGCCCAATAGATTGTGTTGTACTACCTTTGATCCAAAATATCTTTGAAAGTTAGGATTTTTACATGAATAGACGGCCGATTCACTAATTACTTCTTCCGCTTGATTTACATATATTATAAACTAATTATACATCATTATATGTATTGTACATGGATTATGCTTACGTTATTAATTCCTGAATTTTTTTTGTTTAAGCTAATTGGTTAGCGAATATTTAGATTAGTTCTTCTCCTTAGACTTTTGCACTCATGTAGAAATTCAATTAATAATATTAATAATAAGATTATTTGACAGAATAATTATTTATTTTTCTTAGTAAATACAACTAAGCATGGACAAATGATTGTTTTATCATTTATTAGACAGTATATGTAACTTTAAAATATAAAAAATTTAATATCTTCTTATTGTACCTTTTAAATATTTTGAATTGTTAATACTTTTACGTATTTTTTTAAAAATATAGTAATAGTTTTTATTTAAAAAAATTTAAATATTTTACTCTAACTTTATAGTCAAAGTTAAAAAGTTTAACTCTTAAAATTAGAAAGGTGTCATCGTTTTTGGACATATGGAGTACAAGGTCTTTATCTCTTTCCATTATATTTTTAAGTTGGAATAGATAAAGAATATGAAAATTAAGAATAAAGCTGTTTTGAATTATTCGGTTTACCTCCGTTTGACTATTATATTGAAGTTGGTATTGATTATTAAAGTGAAGATTGATGTTTTTTCCTATTAATACTAAAACAAACAGGTGCTATTTTATAAAATCATAAAGCACGTGAGCTATAAAATTTAGAGGAAAAAAAGTGACATGATATTTTATTCGATGATGAAATTAAGAATTTGGTTATTACTAAGTAGGTCTCACGGGTCAGAGGATATACCTTCTGAATGGCTATGTGTTAAAAGAAAATACAATTGGGGCCCACTTGTTCTGCTAGATTTTCACGTGTGTCAAGAATTGAGCAAAAGCAGTGTTGTTATAATGTCCAACACAGGAAAGATGCACGTACATAACAAATGAGTACAACAATATAGATGCACAAAAATCTTGAAATACGAAGGCCTGGGTCGGCAAGCTGGCAAGGCAACGGCTAGCTGCTTTCAAGGCTCTTCTATATATATATATATGGCCTCCGGATACCAGGAGCGAAGCCAGCTCTCGAAAAGGGTGGTCAACTGACCACTTTTTGCAAAGGTTGGTCAACTGACCACCCTTTTAAAGAAAAATTACACTATGTATATTAGTAAAATATTAATTTTAGATGTATAAACATATATTGAACATTTTTTGTAGGAATTTTTTTTACTTCCTTCAAGTCTGAACACCCTTGAAAATATTTCTTGTTTCGCCACTACCGGATACTAGATGGTTAAACCAAAAAATAACTTACCTGAGTTATAGCTAAATTTCCTTCATTGTGGCCGTGAGGGTGGGCTACTGGAAAAACTACATGTTCAGCATCAGTGTAAGGGTGATTAAAAATTTCAGACATGGGACAATGGACACGAACGTGGGATAACTCAACCCCAGCGTCATTACAATCAACAGAGGAACTATCCTTTTGTGTTCCAGCGTAAGGATAATAGAATGATGGGGCTTTAGAAAGAGATTTCTCAACAGGTTGAGATACGTGAGTAGGTTCAGATGACTTGTCATTACCATTTTTAGGGTAGAAAAATGAAATATGAATAGAAGAATGGAAAATGAGATCAACAAAAGAAAATTTGTGAATTTTATGAGGAGTTGGAATAGAGGGTTTGATGATCTTCTTGGAAATCAAAGAAATAAGTGATGATGCCACCATTATACTTTCAAGTATTAAGCAATACTGTACTTCTTTTTGGTTTGGTTAGCTATATGAGAGAGTTACATATATACATGTATGTCTTAGAGTTTAATTACAGTGCATTAATATTGTACAATTATTGTGCACCGTCAAGTTTAGCTACCTGCAATAAATTGTAACCATATATAGTAGATATTGTTTGACTCAAAACGCGATTGAATACGACAAACGACGAGACCGCAAATAGTCGGGACCACTTGCACGTAATATAAATAACGCATAAGCACAGATTATAATCGAATATAAAATTGATACTTATCTCTTAAAACATGACCGCGAATGCGAAAAGAGCCTCCAAGCAAGAGCGAAACCGTCTACGAAATCATCCTCCAGTTCCATAGTCTTCTGCTGTGTGACCCAAAAATATCCGAAATTGGCAAAACACATATGGGCAAGTTTCTCCTAGGAAAACAGTAAAGTGAAATCTATTATAGAATAAGACCCCTTTATACAACCACAGGCTTTATGGTTTCCAACCTTTTTCTAATCTTTCTTTTCCACAAAGAATATGATTCCATTTAGTTCCTAACTATTCAGGCATAACAGGAATCACACAATTTAATTAATGAGACTTCCTATTATGGACTTAATTTGGAATATTCGAATTAATATTATCATAATAAATTACAAATGATTTCACTAAAAATTTGTAACTGCACTCTTTAATTTAATTTCGAAATTCTTCCATTAAACCTTATTTAACTCCCTATGTTATGATTCAAACACTAATAAAATAAATTAAATTACTGACAATTTAATTCATTGGTTATTTTCTTTAGACTTTTTTTTAACTTATTTTATTTGATAGATGCAAAATCCATCTACAGAGTTTACACATGAAAACTTATAAGCTTTCATAATGGTGTATCATCATTCTCTAGACCGAAACATGGATTCTATCAACTAACTATTACTTCACCAATGTATATTATCATTGTCCAATTTACCAGGCATATAAAACATCTCACCTTTTAATAAATAAAAAAATAAATAATATACACAACTAATAATAATTAATGAAGATTAAGAGTATAAGTATATTTAATAGACTAGTGACTTATTTTATTAAGCCAGTATAAAATACTTGTCTTTACTCGGTCCATTCTACACATACAAAGTGTACTAGCACAAGAAGTCAGAATTATACCATCCACATAATCAAGATAAATTATATTTAATTTTGTTCTGCAATCATTCCTGACGTTTTATCCAATTCCATTATTAGATTGTGAACTCAAACTTTATACTTATAAGAACCGACGATTTAATTTTCGTATATAAGATAAACTCTATACACTAAATCATCTACTATATAAGCAAAGAAGACAAACTAATATATGATCTATTTAAATTTTTTATTCAAATTGAATAAACAATTATTTTATAATAAAAACTATATCCAAACCAAATCCATGGTTAATAGAATATATCCCAACAATCTCCCACATAGATTTTTAACCATGATAATTGTTAGAATATACTATATCTAAAAACATGGTTAATAGTATATACCCCAATATCTTCCACTTAGACTCACAATCATGCATTTACAATTTTCAAAGGCATTCTTTTTACACGACTGTCAAAAGTCTTTGCCAATAGGCTTTTGTTGAAAAACTTGCCAAGCATTTTCTGATGCAATTTTTGTTTAGTAGTGCTTTATCGAACTAACTAGTTTGGCATTAAGCTTTTCATGGATCATGTTAAGAAATTCTCCCATGCGATGAAATACTACAAATATTATCTTCATTACCCTTTGGTATGGTATTGAAATATTAATGACTTCTTCCTATAGTGTTATCGGCTCAACATCACTCCCACTACTTAGAGATGGCAAATTTTGTTTTGTCTATTAATGTTTCTTCCATTGCTTAAATGCAGTGGAACGTCAATTCTGACATATATTGTTGTATGTTCTTGAGCCTCCGAATATTCAGATGATCATATGTTATATCTTTGGTTAGTTCTTGTAAAATTAGTTTACTTTTAAGAACATAGTTTATTAAATAATCATATAATAGAGAACTTGTGACAACCAATAGATCATTTTGAGTACTAGCCTTATAATTGGTTTGGTTTGATTTTAACTAAAGAAAGTCAAACCAAAACTAAACAAACCCGACATTACATATATAGAAAGTTTAGATATATTTATTAATAAATATACTTATTGTGATGTAATTTATAAATTTTTCTTAAATTTATTTATAATTTTATCTTTTAAGGTATTATCTCAAGGTTGGACTTAGAATTTTTTTATGCTTCAATAAGTTTTATAGCTACTAATATTAGTAACTTAAATAATGCTAACAAAAGCCTAAATCAAAATCACATCAATACTAATGATAACAAAAGATATTCAATTCAATACTACGAACTACGAAGTACGAACTATAACTTATTGAACATCTATTTTTTGTTTTGTAATAATTTAATTAGATAAAAATGCATAACCTATTTTTATATTTTCTTTAGTGTTTAGTTACTTAATTAATACTTTCTTATTAATCTACTTATTTTAGCATGACTGAGTACTTTTAAATTATGTTTATTTTTATTATAGCTTTTTAATTAGCAATATTTATATCACATAATTTTATTTTATTCATTGTAGAATATTTTAGGATAATGCCATGACACATCTCATATTTTATATTATATTTTTGAAAAATACTTTATATAGTTGTATCTTACTAGGATTAAAGAAATATTTTGAGCACAAGTTATATGTTTGTGCTACGAAGATTTTACCGGAAAAAACCTCGAAAAACCCGAAAACCCGAGAAAAATCGAGATTGAAAAATCCGAGTTTTATTGATTTTATTTGGTCTTTAGATTAATAACCCGACCAATTAGTTTGATTTGATAATTGCAAAATTTGAACCAACCCGACCTATATACACCCTTACACGCAAACAAGAACAGGACCTGATGGTGTTAACAATATAAAATATTCATAAGAACACTTATCTGGTAATAGCGAGTTGTAGCAAAAGATTTTAGAAATATATATTATAACAATTTACATTTTAGAAAAGAATAGCTAAACATGGACCGAAATCTTAATATTGACCAAGTAATAATACGGGAATAAAAGGAAAAATTAAATTATAAAATTTAAGGTCAAACCGATGACATTATTGTAAGAGTAAATAAAATTATGCTTTTTGAAAATGTTTTGTTAAAATTTTTTTTAAAAAAACATGCTAGAAAATATTTTTGTTTTGGCTTCAATTTTGAATTCGATAAATAAACTTATGTGTAGGCTATGTCGCCTGAAATTTTCCAGTGTCTTGTGCGTGTAAAGCAAGGTTGAACAGAGAACTCATACTCTAATTTATTTTTATTTTTGTGCAAAAGAAATTATTTTATATCATATTACGGTGGAAAGTTACAGGAAATATCAAGCATTGTACACAACATTCTAGGGGAACGACCTCGAGATGGGTCGTGACAAAAAGGGGGTGCCAGGGGTAAACTAGTAGATGGAGGATTCGTTCCTGAATGATAACAAAAAACCCCGCCAGGGTGCTAGTCTGACAGTTCAGTGGTATAAGTCTAACAGAAGAGGTTCCCAAGCGGTCGGCTTCGAGCGGCTGTTGTACAAAGGGGGTGGTTGAGCAAAAACAATGATGTTTGGTGAAACTTCCATCTGCAGTCCATGTTTAGCTAAAGAGTCTGCTGCCTGATTTTGTTCCATGTACGCGTGTAAGATAACTAGGTCATGCAACCGGGCGATCAGAGACCTGCAATCAAAGATGATATTAGCATAAAACAGACAGGAATTACGGAGTAGTAGAATAATAACCTTGTGGTCTAAATTAACTTCAAGGGGTGCATATCCGTGAGTAAAGACCAAAGTGAGGCCCTGGTGTAGTGTGAGTAGCTCAGCTTCCAAGCTTCCATGAATGAAGTTGTGGCCTATGAAGCCCAAGAGCCAAGTGCCTGTGTGGTCAAGAATGACCCCACCAATACCCCCATGCATAGTGCAGGGAGAGGCGGATCCATCATTATTGAGTTTATAGTAATCTGATCGAGCATGGTGTCATTTGACGTGCATGGGGGAAACTATATAGTAGAGTTCTGTAGCCATACGAAGAATAAGAGACGCGGAGGGAGGGATGGTAGGAGCGAAAAAGCTTGCCACTACGATTCAGCTAGATATGCCATAGGGCGAAAGGTATAAGAATGTCGTTTGGAATATGTAGGGAATTTGCATAGGGGTATGCAACAGGAACTGTTTGAGCCATTAAGTGGGGTGTCAACAGAGATGTGGAGTGACGCAATGGCTGGTAATGTGGATAAATTGGACTAAATGTGGATTGAAACTGGACAATGGAGAAATAAAACTCATTTCAGGGTGTGATTGGCATAGGGTGCAGGTAGCATTGGTGAGGAAACCTAGGTGGTGATAATAATTGGAAGTAGCTAGGCAGTTAGGGCTTAGTAGCCTGAGAAAATGTATAATTTTTGGCGGTAGTCGGAGGTTCCAAAACCAAGTAAATGATGGTCCGGTGTATTTAGGGAGTAAATGGTGGTAGAGGGATTTGGTGGTGAAGGTTTCTCTTTAATCTAAGGTCCAGGCAAAGGAGTCGAGATTAGTGGTTGGAGAAGGAAGATAGGTGTTGAGGATTTGCTGTAGGAGGTCTTGCGGGAATTCAAAAGGGACGTTGGTGAAATCCCATTGATGACGTGTAAGGTAAGTGGATATGGTAGCAGTAAGGGCGCGGCGCGGTAAGGGCCCGGTAGGACGTTGTCGCTAGGTTTGTATGGGACCGATCCAGGGATCAAACCAGAAATTAATGAGAGTGCCATTCCCGATAAGCCATCCTATGCCTGATTAACACAGATGCCAACTAAAAAGGAGGTTTTTCCAAATAAAAGAACCACTAGTGGGAGGAGAAGTTGTATGGTAAAAGTATTTGTGAAGGAGAGTAGCAGCCTATAAGGAGGATGGGTCCCGGATCATGCGCCAGTCTTGGCTAGCGAATAAGGTTTCATTTTTCGGGGCGAGACTTTGGATACCGATAACACCACAACTTTTGGGCATGGTGACAGTGCTCCATTTTACTAGATGGATTTTCTTTATGTTGGGAGTGGTACCCCAGAGAAAATTAAGCTGACAACGCTCTAATTGGTAGATGATAGAACGAGAAACTTTAATGTATTGCATGATGTGGTTCAGATGACTATTGAGAGTAGAGTTGATAAGGGTAGTGCACCCCACCATAGTAAGGAGATTGGTTTTCCAACCCACAAGCCGTCATTTAAGGTTATCCAAGAGGTATTAAAAACAGCTTTGTTGGGTCGTGTTGTAAAAATCGAGAAACCTAGATATTTTTCATAAGATTCACCCTCCGACATGTTGAAAGATTAGCAACAAAGGCTTTATCCTAGGGGAAACATTTTTGGAAAAGAAAATTTTTGATTTCTGAAAGTTGATTTTTTTACCCAAGGCACGATTGAAATCATTGAGAATGTTTATGATGGTGTGACAACTACGTGTTGATGTCGTAGAAATGATGATTATATCATCAGCAAAGAATATGTGAGAGAGTGCGGGGCCATGTCTAGAAATGCGGATGGGTTTCCAAAGCTGATAATCGACAGCTATATCGATTTTTTGAGTAAGTAATTCCATGCATAGGATGAAAAGTTAAGGAGAGAGGGGTTCACCTTGGTGGATGCCACGTGAGGGGAAGAAGAAATGGGTACGAGTACCATTATTAAAGAGGGGGAGTGAGGAAGTAGTGACACATGACATGATTAATTGAATGATGGGAGGGGGAAAGTTTAAGTATTGGAGCGCTTGTCGAATAAATGACCATTCAATGCGATCAAAAGCCTTTTCAAGATCTAGAGAAGAACAAGACCAGTTCGACCAGATTTTTTTAAAAAATAATGTAAGATTTCTTGAACAATGATGGCGTTATCCGCCGCCGTCGATGTTGTAGGAAACTAGATTGGGTAGGGCTGATAAGTATAGGCATGAGAGGCTTAATGCGTCGTTAGATACATTTGGTAATGATCTTATATATGGTAGAACATAGACCAATAGGGCGATATTGAGTAATCATGGAGGCGTTGCGAACTTTAGGAATGAGGCATACGTAAGTTTGATTGATGGCCTCGAGAATATGAAAATTGATAAAATTTGCTGACAAAAGTTAATGACCTTAGGTCCTACTTCCGTCCAATAATGTTGGTAAAAAAGGGGTGTAGTCCATTCGGTCCGGGTGCTTTGAAGCGGTGAAAAGAGTAAACACCCGAAAGATTTCACTGGTCGATAAATGGCGCAAGAGAACGTTGCTAGCAGCCGAAGAGATAGGGAAGGAACATTGGGGAGTCGGTTGCTGAAGTGAGTGAATGGAATCAGTAGTGAAGTAATTGAGAATGGTGTCCTGAATTTGAAGATCATTGTAGCACCAGTTACCTGCAAGGTCTTTTAAATCATGGATACGATTCTTGCGACGTCGTTGTAATATGAAAAGGTGGAAAATTTTGGTGTTAGCATCACCATCGTGCACCATAGAACATATGATTTAAGTTTCCAGAATTCTTCTTCCTGACGAAGTACATCATTGTATTCGATAGTTAAGGTATTTTTTAGTTGTTGTAAGAATGAACTAGTGGGATAGTTTGGGCAGTATTGGATACCTCCTGGCCTAGTAACTATGTGGCATTTGCGGTGAAAAATGTTGCCAAAGGAGTCTTTATTTCATCTGCTAATATTATGTCTAAAGAGAGTGATGGCGTCTACTAAAGCAGGAAGGGGGTGCCAACTGTCTCGAAGGATGGTAATGAAATTCGAATGAGAGGTCCACGTGGATTCAAGACGAATCATAGGTGATTTAGTAATTTGCGAAGTCCGGAGCATGAGTAAAAGGGGTGAGTGATCGTAGTGTGTACGAGGCAAATGCCGTACAAGGGCTTCGGGAAAAAAAATTAAGCCAATCATAACTTGCTAGAAGTCGGTCAAGGCGTTCTAAAATGTTGGAACCTAATTTTATTTTATTAGTCCAGGTATATTTGCTACCTTTATCTTCTAGGTCTACTAAATTTCAATAATTAATGCAATCCACAAAGTGGTTCAAACGAGATTTATTAATAATCCGACCACCAAATTTTTCAGCAGAGTGTAATATTTCATTAAACTCCCCCATGAGCCAGGGTCCCTTGTAGTGATCAAATAAACACATGAGATTTTGCCATAATAATAAATGGTTAGCAAAATAAGGACTCACATAAATTGCAGAAAGTAACCACTTTGGTGAGTTAGGGTGTACTTGGATCATGATGTTGATTTCTTGCTTAGTCATAGCTACTGTCATGACCCGGATTTTCCACCATCGAGAGTCGTGATGGAGCCTACTAACGGAGCTAGGCCAGCCAAACTCTAAACATTCTCTAATCAACCTCAACAATATAAAAATACTGAAAAATAATTAAATAAGTGTGGAAGACTTTAAGTTTAATAAAATAAAATTAAAATGCGGAAGTTTAAACATATCTCTACCCAAAATCTAGTATCACTAGCTCACGGACTACTAAAGAGCACAACAAACAAGTCTGAATGAAAAGAAAATATATATGTCTGTCTCGGTGCAATGAAAACAAACAGAAATAAGGAAGGGACTTCGGCCTGCGAACGCCAGTTAGGCTACCTCGAGAGTCTCTGGACTGAAAGTCTGCTCCCGATCTAAAACTGCTGTGGTCCGAAAGCTGTGTCCTGATCTGTGCAAAAGAAATGCACAGAGTGTAGCATCAGCACAACCGACCCCATGTGCTGGTAAGTGCTTGGTCTAACCCCGGCGAAGTAGTGACGAGGCTAGACATGACCTACCACAAATAACCTGTACATATATATGTGCAATAACAAGAAAATACACTAATTTAAGCAGAAAAAGGGGTGGGGGAAACATGCTGTGGGGTACTACAGTTTATATATATATATATAGGAATCAACGGTAAAGAAATGAAGCTGAACAATAACAACTGATAAGGTAAATACAGGAAGTCTCTACATACGAACACAATACACTCAGTCCATACTCCGTTGCGGTGCGCAACCCAATCCTCAATAGATATCACCATTGCGGCGTGCAACCCGATCCTCAATATTTCATTAACACCGTTGCGACATGCAACCCGATCCTCAACATTTAATACCAAAAACTCACCCACCAACAACCGCAACTCAAGTGTGAGGGGAGCAACAACAATCACAAGATAATCTCGGCAGGGAAATATAAATAACAATTCAATCATCCCGGCAAGGGAGAATACAATAAATACATACGTCCCGGCAAGGGACTAATCGCTACACGATCCACTTCTAATCACCTATTCCTCGAGTAACAATTTCTATTCCGAGCCAATGCTCCAAAAGCCAAACCAATCACAAACCTTCCTCAACTATTCACATTATATTATGCTTATCAACCCAAGCAAGAAAAATGTACCATTAAATCCGAATCTAACACATATAAGACTCACGGTCATGCTAGACTCCGATGTATAGATAACCGTCACCATGCCTGTACACCGTACTCCACATTTAGGACATAGCAAATAACACCCTAATCCTAATCCCTCAAGCCAAAGTTAGAACAAACACTTACCTCGGTCCGAAAATAGCAATCAAGGCTCTAAAATCGCCTTTCCTTTAGAATCTAACTCCGAAACAATGATATCTAGGCACAATTTAGTTCAATAGTATCAATAAGAGCTCAAAAAACATAATCCCATAGTTTAGAAATGAAATTTCCATCATTCTTCCAAGATAGCAAAAAAATCTGACACCGGGCCCACATGGTCCAAACACGAGGCTCGGACCAAAACCCAATCACCCATAACTCCACGAGTTCAAATATGCAATTTGTTTCAAGATTCGACTCCAAATTGAGGTTGAATCATCCAAAATTTCCAAAACCCTAACTCTACCCAAAACCCGTAGTCTCCACTTTGATTTCATGTTTTTAGGCCTAGAATCCAGCGATTAGTTGATGAAATGAAGAGAAAGAGAGGTTACGAACACTTACCTATGAAGTTATGGAGGAAGGTTTCTTCAAATTTCGTCTATGGGGTGTGGGGAAGAAGATGGGTTTTGAAAAAGTGATAAAATTCCCGTGCTACTGTTCTGTTTTTATTTAAAAATCACTGAAAGGTTTTAACCCTATGCGATCGTGAGATAGGGAGTGCGATCGCGGAGAAGGAAAACTGGGAGCTTCGCGATCGCGTGAAGTCTGATGCAAACGCGTAGAAGAAGGTTACTGGGGTCAAAACTCTGGCTTACGCGATCACGTGAATGCGTACGCGATCGCGTAGAAGGGGACTACTGGGCTACGTGAACGTGGGAAGGGATCCGCGAACACGAAGGGGGGAATGCCAAAATAGTGCGATCACGTGGATGAGGCCGCGATCGCGTAGAACAAAATCCCTGTGCAAAAATTGCAGAAAATCTGCCAACTTTTCTAAGTTCAAAACACCCCGATACTTATCCGAAACTCACCCGAGCCCTCTGGGCTCCAAACCAAATATGCACACTGACTCAAAAATATCATACGAATTTGCTCGGGCGATCAAATCGCCAAAATAACATCAAATTCAAAGAATTAAACCCCAAAACTCATGATTTTCGTTTCAAAGTTCATAAACTTCCAACTTTAGCTATTTAGGCCCAAAACACGTCAAACGACGTCCGATTTCGACTAAATTTCACAGAAAGCGCTTAACACATATTTAAGGCCTGTACCGGGCGTCGGAACCAAAATACAAGCCCGATACCTATATTTTCTAACTCATTTTCATTTCCATTTTTTCTTAATAATTTCAGAGAACAATTTAATAGAAAAATTCTTTTACTCGGGTTCTGGACCTTGGATTTTGATTCCGGGCACGTGCCCGAGTCCCATATTTTTATACGGACCTCCCAGGACCGTCACATTACCGGTCCGGGTCTGTTTACCCAAAATGTTGACCAAAGTCAACTATATCAATATTAATATCAAAATTCTTCAAATTTTTCACATAATTCACGTATTTTAACATAAAAACTTTCCGGCTTTGCACCCGGAGTGCGCACGTAAATCGAGCTAACCAAAAACGAGGTTTCCAAGGACTCGGAAGTGCAAAAAAAGGGAGAAATACGGTGATGACCCCTTTAGGTCGTCACATTCTCCACCTCTAAAATAACCGTTCATCCTCGAACGGGCAAAAGAAAGAAGTACCTGAGTCAGGAAATAGATAAGGGTAACGGCTCCGCATATCAGACTCGGACTCCCAGGTCGATGCCTCAGGAGGCTGACCTCTCCACTGAACATGCACTGAAGGAAAACTATTCGACCTCAACTGTCGAGCCTGCCAGTCTAGAATAGCTACCGGCTCCTCTTCATAGGACAGATCCTTGTCCAACTGGACAGTGCTGAAATCTAACACGTGGGTAGGATCGCCATGATACCTCCGAAGCATAGACACATGAAACACTGGATGCACGGCTGACAAGCTAGGTGGCAAGGCAAGCCTATAAGCCACCTCTCCCACGCGATCAAGAATCTCAAATGGGCCAATGAACCTAGGGCTAAGCTTGCCCTTCTTCCCAAATCTCATCACGCCTTTCATAGGCGATACACGGAGCAATACTCGCTCGCCAACCATGAAAGCTACATCTCGAACCTTGCGATCCGCATAACTTTTTTGTCGAGACTGAGCCGAACGAAGCCTGTCCTGAATGATCTTGACCTTATCTAAGGCCTCCTGGACTAAATCTGTATCCAATAACCGAGCCTCTCCCAGCTCAAACCATCTGACTAGAGACCGATATCGCCTACCATACAACGCCTCGTAAGGAGCCATCTGAATGCTGGACTGGTAGCTGTTGTTGTAGGCGAACTCTGCTAAAGGTAGAAACTGGTCCCAAGAGCCTCCAAAATCAATAACACAAGCTCGGAGCATACCCTCCAATATCTGAATAGTCCTCTCGGACTGATCATCCATCTGAGGGTGGAATGCTATGCTCAACTGAACCTAGGTGCCTAACTCCTGCTGAACTGCTCTCCAAAAGCGCGAGGTATACTGCGTACCTCGGTCCGAAATGATAGATGTCGGCACCCCATGAAGTTGAACAATCTCTCGGATGTAGATCTCAACTAGTCTCTCCGATGAATAGGTGGTGGCAACAGGAATGAAATGTGCTAACTTGGTCAGCCTATCAACAATGACCCAAATATCATCAAACTTCTTTCGGGACACCGGAAGTCCCGCAACGAAGTCCATGGTAATCCTCTCCCACTTCCACTCGAGAAGCTCAATCCTCTAAAACACACCACCAGGCCTCTGATGCTCATACTTGACCTGCTGACAATTCAAACACCGAGCCACATATGCAACAATGTCCTTCTTCATCCTACGCCACCAATAATGCTGCCGCAAGTCCTGATACATCTTCGCGGCGCCCGGGTGAATAGAATACCGCGAACTATGGGCCTCCGCTAAGATCAACTCTCGAATTCCATCGACATTGGGCACACATACTCGCCCCTGCAACCTCAAAACACCATCCGCATCTAAAGTCACCCTCGTGGCACCTCCACGCTGCACCGTGTCTCTCAGGACACACAAATGAGGATCATCAAACTGCCGATCACGGATACGCTGCAATAATGAAGAACGAGCGACTGTACAAGCTAAAAATTGGCTAGGCTCAAAAATGTCCAACCTCACAACCGATTGGCCAAGGCCTGAATATACAAAGCAAGCGGTCTCTGACTGACCGAAACATAAGCAAGACTACCCATGCTGGCTGACTTCCTACTCAATGCATCTGCCACCATATTGGCTCTCCCCGGGTTGTACAAAATAGTAACATCATAATCCTTCAATAGCTCCAGCCATCTCCGCTGCCTCAAGTTCAACTCTTTCTGCTTGAACAAGTATTGCAGACTCTTGTGATCAGTGTACACCTCACACGTCACTCCATATAAGTAATGACTCCAAATCTTCAACGCATGAACAATGGTTGCCAACTCTAGATCATGGACTGGGTAGTTCTTCTCGTGAATCTTCAACTTCTTCAAAGCATAAGCAATGACCCTGCCATTCTTCATCAATACTGCGCCAAGCCCAATATGGGAAGCATCACAATAAACTGTATAAGGCCCTAACCTGTGGGCAAAACCAATATCGGTGCCATAGTCAGAGCTGTCTTGAGCTTTTGAAAGCTCTCCTCGCACTCGTCTGACCACCTGAACTAGGCACCCTTCTGGGTCAACTTGGTCATCGGGGTTGCTATAGATGAAAACCCCTCCACGAATCGACGATAATAACCGGCTAACCCCAAGAAACTCTGAATCTCAGTAGCTGAAGCTGGTCGAGGTCAATTCTTGACTACCTCAATCTTCTTCGGGTCTACCTGAATGCCCTTTGCTGATACTATATGACCCAAAAATGCAACTGAACTCAACCAGAACTCATACTTCGAGAACTTGGCATACAACTGACTATCCTTCAGAGTCTGAAGAACTGCTCTGAGGTGCTGCTCATGCTCCTCCTGACTGTGGGAGTACACAAGAATATCATTAATGAAGACTATCACGAACAAGTCTAAATAAGGCCTGAACACTCGGTTCATCAACTCCATAAATGCTGCTGGGGCATTTGTCAACCCAAATGACATGACCAAAAACTCATAATGCCCGTACTGAGTGCGAAATGCTGTCTTAGGGACATCAGACGCCCTAATCCTCAACTAATGATAGCCCGATCTCAAATTTATCTTTGAAAACACCTTCGCACCCTACAACTGGACAAACAAATCATCAATCCTCGGCAGTGGATACTTGTTCTTTATCGTCACCTTGTTCAACTGCCGGTAATCAATGCACATTCTTATCGACCCATCCTTTTTCTTCACAAATAGAACTGGCGCACACCCCAAGGAGAAATAGTAGGCCTGATGAAACCCTTCTCAAGCAAATCTTGCAACTGATCCTTTAACTCTTTCAGCTCTGG